>VYXD01015747.1:922143-932143 GCA_013397195.1 Hylia prasina | reverse complement strand
AGAAGTAGCAGAGAGTAAATCAAAATAAAGGTGATCAACTTCAAGAGCAATGATTTCTCATTTAGATGGAAATGAAAGTGAACTCCTCCCCTTTATGTTAATTTAGCAAGGACAACTCCCCTCTCTCCCTCCCCTCAATATTTTCCTATTACTCTGTTCCCAAATTATACCAATCAGCATGTAAGCCATTATCTTTTAATGCCTCCATTACAGCAATCTCTCTCTGGGTCTCAAAAAAATCTTCCTTAATGGGAGAAATCAGATTGAAGAGGTTCCATTTTAAGCGGACTATGTGAGCAAAATTCTTGTTACAAAGAGTACCAAAAGTCAAAATCTCAAATGCTAAAAGGTGTTTNCTACACTGGATCTTAAACTTGTAGCAGGAAAGAAAGATAGCATATATCCAAGCAAAAGATAATGTGACGCTTGTAATTGAAATTAATTATATATTCTTTACATTTTCCATTTCCCCTTTAAAGCCGGACAGGTGGGAATGCTTTTGCTCTTAAGTTACAGAGTCAGGTTCAAGCTCTGTAAATCCATTCCAGTCAAACATTAGGCTTTCAGTGCACTCCCTCAGCCAGCTTTGTCCTCAAACATTCCTTCACGACCTTACCCTGCTTAAAATCAGCCTGGCCCCATCCCCCAGGTCAGCCTGGCTGCCTGCCCATCCACACATTTCTGTCTGCCTTTTGAGTGTTTTCAGAAGCCCATTAAATTGTGCCTTGGCAGGCCAGACGCATTCAGCTCGCCCTAAGACCCAAGGAGAGAAGGTTATCGAATTCCCCCATCTCCGCCAGACACACAGAGCTGGAAGTTCTCGGCCCGGTGAGGAAGCTCTGCAGTTGCACAAAGTAAGATGTTAGAACTTGTAAACATGTCATCCAATATTGTAACAGGCTCACGGGGCACAGACAGGCACACAAGTGGGAGGGTGCAGGGATGGAGATCCGGCCCTACGTGGTGCTGCCTTAATGCACCTTTTGGCTTTGTTTTTGTTTAAACAGCACAGTTGGAATTAGCTCCATAAAGAGGCTGATACCGCTTTCTTAAATGAGCCAGACTTGACAATTTTCTGTGATCTTTGGTGGATCTTCCTGGCTAGGAGAGGAAAACAGGGCATGACACTCTTGCACCTTCTACTGGATAACAACAGAAAAGTGAGAGGAAAAGTGCAGTTCTACTGCAGCTGGAAGATTTAGAAAATGCTTATCGCAAACTTCTGCGTGTTTCCATCCTTAAGAGGAGGATATTTACCTAAGCACCTTCCCTGCTGCCCTGTTCTTGGCAACCTTGGAATGTGGCAACTGCTTGCGAGCAGAACTGTGCGATTTCCTGACAAGTTCTGCAGGGTTCTGCAGGACTCGCGGTGGCACCGCTCCGAACCCGCCGTTCAACCAAGGCAGGAAAAGCGTCCCAGCAGAGTTCACTCACTGAAAACAGTCCGGGGGAGTGGGGATTGCAACACGACCAGGAACATGGCAATCAAGAACAAAAAGTAGGTTTAAAATACAGACAGACACACAAATCAGAACTACTCCGGACACGAGATAATGCAAACTAACCTTGCCAGAAATGAGCTGCAAAATACCTTCATTTTCTCATACAGTGAAACCCTGATAAAATCACAACTGTTAAGGTCATACAGTATATCAGGTGGAATCACAGTCTTTAGAACTCCATTATTAATGCACACAACCTCACAATCAAAGAGGATAAGAGCACAGTTCCCAGATGCCAATGATTTGATCCTATCTTATTTGGCTGTTTACATTTAAATAATGTGGCCGTATAAATTTAAATAATAAGAACCACCAACAGATGGAATGCAGGGAAAAAAATGTGCCTTCCATGAGACCCTGACCATATACTACACGTTGCTTTACAATTTATTTGAGTGGAGCTCATATTAAAAAGAAGAAAAAAAAAAGAAAAAAGAGGGGGGGAAAAAAGACTCATTTCTTCTGCCATTATGGAAATAAAAGGACTGGTGCTTTAGTTCGTTGCTAGCACTGCCAAAGAAACATGCAGTTCTCTAACCTCCAGTACAATGTACCCATAAGGTACCAAGCATCAAAGCATATTAAAAGATATTAACTGCATATTTGCTTATGAACAAGATAAAAAGCTGTAGGGCCTCCAGGTTCTCAAGCTGTGAGTGGAACAGCTTTGCAATTTGCCTGCAAAACTGCATTTTGATCTTAATGAATATAAAATGGCTGCCATTAAAAGTAAAACAGATTATTTCAGGTCTTTTAGGGCCCATAGCTCTTTGACGGTCTTGGAGGGGCACTATGATCTTTCATTAAAATCTCACAGCAGGACTCCCTCACCAGCAAATCAAGCCTTGCAGTCGAGGAGATTGGCTACATTTAAAAGTAATTTTCAGAAATCTACACAGATTTTCAATTTGGTAATGAAAGCCATAAGAGAATGCAGGCAGCATTTTGTTGAATATTGTTCCTAATCCAGTGCTCACATTCGTTAGAAATTAAACTGCCCTGTAACTACCAGGCTGATGGCAGCCTGCCATTCCCGCTCGCTGTAAACTCCGGTTGTTAATGAGGAGCATGTGCTAATTGTTGTCAGCATCCCTGCCATACATCCCTTCCCTAACAACGTATTTTACCTGCTGAAAGGTGTTACCTCTTGCCTTGGCAGCATCCCGTTAGAGAGAACAAATCTCAGAACGGTAGGAGAAAAGGTTCAGCGTCATTTTGCATGGCATGGAACTAAAAGGATGTGTTTTAATATCGATATCCAGACCCTCCTGGCACTTCATCCTGCAGTTGCTATTCCTACATTAACACATCAAGGTAAGACAAAGAAAGATGTCGCACGCTTTAATGGCAAAGGGAATAACAGAGGCAATTTCTCTGTGTTGTGACGCCAAGCAAGGGAGGCAATTCCCAGTAAAGGGAAGTTGAAAGGTTTGAAAAGTTAGAGTGATCATATCTCTCATTATTACAAACAATGTAAGGGGGGAATTAAAACAAAACCTGAGCTGGAGGCTGCAAGGAAGCTGGATTTGGACACAAAGATTTACTCTAAGTTAGTCAGAGCTGATGACTGTACTGCCCTCAGGTGGAAGGTCCTGTTGGGAGGGGGAGACCTCCTCTTGCAATGTAAACCCAGAAGAAATAAAAATAATAGTAATAAAAAAGAATAAAACTCAGCCTTAGTAGCTGCAACAAACCAAGACGCTCAGAAGTGTGAGCAAGAAGGGTTATAACACATGAATTCTCAAATAAACCAAACGTGAATTGAATTATGGCAGAAGAAAACAATTTTCATCTCCTGAATTGTAAATTGCGTTTGTTTCCAGTTCATATTTGAAATGCGAGGTTGAAGCTTAGCTTTTCATTTTATTTTTTTATCTGGGGGGATTCTGACAGGAAATACTACCTTGAAATAAGTCGCAGCTGATTGAAGAGGTCCATCACACACCGTGTGACCGCCACTCATCCTCTGAAGCACATTTGGTGTCACTGCACTGGGCAGATTTCATTGTTCCAGTGCCACGAGCCACAATATCCGATATTGCTGCACATTTAAAATTATTCAGATCAGTTCTCTACACATACACAGGGCCTTTTAAAACAAATTTCTTTCAGTCTTCCAGATTTGCAGGAGCAATCCGGAAGGAGTGATATTACGGGGGGTTCTGACTGGCATGGGACAGCCTGGGGAACTTGTTTTGTGTGTTCATTCTTGAGGGGGTGTAAGGGGTGCACAAAGCACCCACAGCATCTCTGAGGTAACAAGAGCCTTCTTTCCTCCAGGGTTGCCTGACCAGGGTTACAGCATCCCTCAGATTTCTCTGCATGGAGCCCAAACATCAGCACCTTTGGTTTCAGAACATACATAAATGATTGACCACCGCTCCAAATGACTGGAAAGACTAAAGATGAGGGATCGGTCCTATCTGCAGGAATCTGAAACAGTAACTTTTTTTCCAGTTTCTTAATTTCTTTCAATTTTTTTGTTTTGTTTTTGTTCCATGATAGTTAGAAGACCTTTATGTGTAATATTAGAGATTTCTCACCAGCCTTGGGTTTTACCATGTTTTGAGCACATTTAAATTTTTCCAAAGCAAAAGACAGCAACATGGATGTGCTGCAGGTTTAAACAGCCATTTTTTCACTTAGCTGAATTCTGTGTTTCCTAATTCCTCCTGCCACACACCAGAACACCCCCTGTGACAGCAGAATCCTCCTCACACCTGATGTTTCCTCACTGTAAATACCATGGGCTGAGTGATGGGTCATCAGCTCCACGTAATCCATATCAGCCCATGGAGTAACAAATCAACTCCTTTTCCTTTCTACAGCTGCTCAGGATCCAGAGCCATCCCAGTCATCTCCAAAGGGTATTTATAAGGTTACACTGCAGCAGGTGGCTTCCCATTAAATAGTTTTAACTACTCCTGAGCTGGTTCCAAAAGTACAACCCAGAGCAAGATAAACACTGATGGACCAACATCTTTGGGAACTTTACCCAGCTGGGTCTGGCACTGCCTATTATCAGTCTTAAAACCAGTGTTTTCAACACAGGAAGAGTCACATAAATAAAATTTTATAAAGTTACCTTTTAAATAAATGCCTTTGAAAAATAAATAAATCCAGCACTTGCTAAAAATTAGACTTTTTTTTCCTCCTTACAATGCTATTTTTCTGAAGGGAAATGGACCTAACTATATCTTTGCAATCTTTGTTATCTTTCATTGAAAACATTCTAATTACTCTTTGTCACAGTTGGTGATTCATTTTGGGAGAAAGAAACGTCCTTCTGCCATTTTTTCATAAAGGCAAATAAAAAAGAAGTGATTTTTTTTTAACATCTGTGTCATATTCTGAAATAATTTAGGATAGGAAATACATAAACTAATATTATTTTACCATAATAAAGCAAGTACATTATTTAAATTAATATGCTACTGTATCCTCCTAAGAACAAAACCTGTTAGTTTAAACATAGACTACATTTTAGAAATGACTGAGTTGTTTGGGGTTTTCCTGTCCACTATCTGTTCTCTAATCCCTCTTGCAGGAACTTTCCATTCACACATTTTGCATCCAGATGTTACTGCTGGTTGTGGCACTGGTGAATTAGCCCAGGACTTTGAATGCTGTTTCACATTCCTGAGGAAACAGGCCCTACTGAAGAATTAGCTGCCCTAAGCAGAGTAACTGGCAAAAAGGGAGGGGGAGAAAACAGGAGCAGGGGCAGAGGGAATGAGGAGTGGAAAGTCACATAAACTTCTTAATAAGAGTCCCACATGGGGAGAATTTGAACAATACAGGAGGAGAACGGAGCTAATGAAGCTGGGGTGCTGCAGTGCCTAATCAAACTCAGGTTTTATAAACACCACTTTCCCATTCCCTCTTCCACACCCTTCACAATGATCTTGATTGAAGTTTTCTCAACAGCCGCATCCATAAGGAAAACAGCACAAGTTAATAAATGAGCCAAGCATCACACACAGGATGGAAACTTGATCCCACTGAAGAGTGTGGCCAAAAACTGACTTCAATGGGGACAGAATTTTTTACCTTAGAACCTGACAAAAGAGAGATGAGGAAAATACAATATCAAATATCATGCAGACAGAAAATATCTTGGAGCTGAAGAAGACTGCAAAATAAGCAATTGGTTCTTATCTCACAAAAAAATGGCTCAAATCTGTCCTATATTTTTATTCTCTGACTAAAATAGCACAAGAAGTTCTAAGTTCACCATCTTGGTGTATAATGGTGGGTATTTACACAGAATCTGAAGAGCTGTTGTTAAATCTGTTAGTCCAACAAAACACATAAAATAGTTTTTCTGTTTGATCTCCTGTGCTGGGGGGACCTCAAATTCCAGAGCAAGGCCAATGTTCACAACCTGCAGCAGGGCTTTCCCATTCCAAAATATGAGTCCTTCTGCATGCATTCCAAAACTGCTTTTTCTTCCTGCAGACAGCCTCTTTTTTCTCATCCTTATCTATTATTCACAAAAAGAATTATTTCTATAGAAGCTAATGCTTCTTTTCCCCAACTTTTCCTGATCAAGGTGACTTATAAACAGCTGCAATAAAAATGCTTGGTTGTTGTTTTTTTGTTGGTTTTTTTTCCACACAAGAGCATCCTCAATAATGTTTCAGAGAGAGCAGAGAGGCTAAAAGATCTGTGACATTCATAGATTTCACCCCTGAAGCCACAAAACCCACACTAGCAATTTCTTCATTTGACCAAAATGAATGGTCACCACAAAAACAAATGTAAGTTTGGTATCACTGATTTGGCTGAGACAGCTTAGGGGCTTGAACTTAATAGACTTCCTCTGACAGATTAGGATCTTCTGGTACATCTGCATCATCCTGTCACAGCACAGAGCCAAGTCCAAACCACAGGCATGGCACTGCCCTTGATCCATAACCTCGGAATACAAAATCACCGGCTAAACAATGTAATGAGACTCTCAAGGAAATACTTTTGAAGACAGGATTCATTTTACTTGGTGATCTTTTATAGACAGGGAAAGGAAAAAAAGAAAAAAAAGACAATTAAGCATTAGGAACTGATTGATGCTTAAACAAAATGCCTAACAGTGAAAGCACACTTCTATATTCCAAAGGACCGGGCAAAGCCATCCCTAAGAAGGGATTAACTACTATCAGATGATATTACTACTGGATTAATGGTGTTTCGCATTCACTATATTTATATATTTAAAAAAAATCTCTTTTAAGGAGGATATAAGTGATTTGTATAAAACCCACAAGCCAAAAAAAAATATTTTTTTTAGAGCAGCGTGGTGGATAGTATTCTCTTCATTTATACATCCCTAATTGCAGTAATTTTTCCCCTTGGTCTGGAACCAGGCCTTGCATTGCAAGTCAGTTGTTTGCACAGCCCCACAGCCCATGGCAATAGGAAAGCCATGTATGACTCCAGAACTGATCTTTATGTTCGAATAGGTGTTTTAAGCTTTTCTTATTTTAGAAATTTGTTTTTGTAATAGCTATTCTAAGGGTGGGTGATGATTTTATTGCTCGTCATTGCTGACTAAAATGTTGTTGCTAGATGAAGGTAATTACTATGACTATCCTACTTTTCTAACCTCTTTGGTCTATTGTACCTCAGATATTCACAGTGCGAGATTCTGGATCCTCATTCGCAAAAAAGAAATTCACATTGTTGTGTGCTCTGGCCTAATTATGTCAAGCCCCTATAGATGTTATCCAGTTTTCTTCCCTGCCTATCTCATATTTGCAGAAGGTTACTGGAAAATTCCAGTCTTAACACAGAATTGTGCAGGTGACTAAACCCAACAACAAACTCAAATGTTTGTGTTACAAAAAAGAATCTGCCTCAACCAGAGCCAAACCATTCAGGTGGAATTGTTTTAAAAGGATGCAAGGAACAACCATATTCTTATTCACCATGAGTTACTACCAGTCAAAATTATACATTAGAGGAAATTATTTGTTGAGACATCCTCAGGATTATATCCCCTGGAGATGGAACACAGGTGTGTGCTCTCTCACAAAGTCCTGTGTGCCTGAAGGAGACTCTCTTCAATCCAAACCATAATAAATGCACACTAAACTTGCTGTTAATAAATACTTCCCATCATATGCATTATTAGGGATATTAATTTTTTCTTACTTCTCCTGCTACCCTGACCAGGAACCAGGCTGCCCTAACTCAGGGATTCTGTTATATCTTTTATTTGAATGCCATGAACTAGAAATGTGATTCAGAGGAAATAATTACAGCTATCAAAATCCAAAACCTCAGACTTCCTTATATTCCATGCCAGGCTCCATCCACACACAACATGGATAAAACAGGGTGGTGGAGGATGCATTTACCAACTTCACTGTGGTACTTCACAACACAGCTCCTGCAGTGATTCAGTCTCCAAATATCCACCCGCCCACCTACTGCAACTGTTTTAATCTCAATCCCTAGCAGCTAGGACTTTAAATAAGATTTTCTTCTCAAATATTTCCATCAGCATTACCTGTTATTAAAGAAAAAAAAAAGGGGGCAAAATAAGATTTCTTACAAAAGGTAATTAAGCAGTATAATATCATAGTAAGTGGAATGAACAATAAGGAGTTGTACTAAAATATATGCCTAGTGCAGTAGAGGACTGGTGTTTCAGGAGATTAACAATTATGATCACCACTCCTCTTCTGTTTCTGTAATACTCAACACAATCTTTTTAAAATTACTTTATTAACCTTTCCTCCTAGCACAGAAGTGCCCGATTATAGATAATATTTCAAAATCATCTGAAGTGTAAGTGTGTTTGATTTGCTCAGTAATTATTTGTCTACTTTATTACATTGACCAAGCACACAAGCTCCTTGACCAGTTTTATTTCAAGTCCAGTTAAGAACAGGGTCGGATCATTTTGTGCGATCACTCCCTTCGGGCCCCTGAGCACCTGGAATTTCATACAGCAGCTGGGAACTTGGACATGGAAATCCCACACTTCCAACATGCAGGGATCAATCTGTGACGCCATCTAAGGCTCAGGGGGCCTGCTCACCAAGGAAAGGTTTGGTGCATGTGCCAAAGAAGTTTCTTCACTCGCTGCACACCGCAGACACTTATGCACAGCCATGCAAATTTGCCTTTCTAAACCTAAAAGGGTGTAAAAACCCCTATATATTTGTCAGTGCATGCTCTTGACTGATAATTTATTCCCAACGTTTCACACAAGACATTATTTCAATTTGGAGCTGAGGTATTAGCCCATTACCAACTCCACTCCTCTATGCAGTCTCATGCTAAACATATGGTGATCACAGGGAAATATGCATTTCTTACAACACAGGCCTGGAGAAAACAAGCCAGCATGAAAATAAAAATGCAATGAAAAAGTTTTCCTGCTCTAACTTTGCAGCTTTGGAGGAAAGGAAAATAATATTTACATTTTTGTAAAGATGAAAATGCAATGAGATGAAACGCTGTACACAGTTTATTCCTGAGGGCCACCACTAGGATAAAAGCATAAAGCCTGGGGACTTTGTTTACTGTCCACAATCAACAAATCCTGAAATCTCCATATGCAGCAGGTTTCTAAAGCTCTGTTAGTAATACTGTATATTGCTGGTCAACTCAGTCACCCATAGAATTCCAGTGTAGGGTATGGATGCCAGTATTTTAGACCCAAACCAAGCATAAAAAACACAAAGTAAAATTCAGTGTCAGCACAAAGTTGACAGCGAATGATTATAACAGCTTCGAAGCTTGAAAAAGAGTGTAAATAACTAGGATCCCCCGCGGGCTCACTCAGCCTGCATACATAACAACTGTGATGGACAGCCACGGTGGTAAAGTACAGCAAAAAAAAAAGTCACTCTGCAAAGATGCAAAAATTTCCCCTGCAACAAGCCTTAACTGTCACCTTTCTGACTAAATCAGCTACTTTTATAGAGAAAAAGTATCTATATTCTAGGGGGCACATTTGCAGTGCAGGCTGCTACTGGAACAGGTAAACCATTAATATATTTTTTCAGGGCTAATAAGCCCCAAGAATTTTTATTTCTTTAAAACAAATGATTCCAAGCTACATCTTATCAAGTCCTTTCTCTCAATTAACCCCAGTGAAGAGACAACTCCGACCAGCAAGCCAAAGAATTTCAAACAAGGCATGTTTATAGGCCTAGAGATGAAAATACTCTCATCTGCCAACACAGAAAAATTAGGATGCTTTATACCTTGGGACTTTTTTGCTCCTCAGAGTGTCCATACACAAGGCAAATATGCATGTGTGGTAATGGCTTTAAAGTGCTGGCAAATTGCAAGTGGGTAGAAGCAGTGGGTGCTCAGGCTCTGTCAGACCTGTGACAGCACTGTGATTATGTCATCCCTGCACAGTCCCTGCCTCTGGCATGGGGGCGAGGCAGAGAGGAATGCACGGCCAACACCAGCATATGCCTGCAGATTATCACATTTTTAAAAAATCAATTAGCAAGTCAACTACTTAATTAACTAGCTGT
>VYXD01015747.1:796572-913766 GCA_013397195.1 Hylia prasina | reverse complement strand
TTTTTTTTTTTTTAAGCCAGAAAGGGTAGATAAAAGACCTATAAAATAAATGCTGAGTGAATAGGACTCTCGAGCTATAGAACTTGTGCTGTGAAAATTCTACTTTGTCTGGCAAACACTATTAAACAGAAATCTATGAACAGCATTTTTTTTTTTCCATTTCATACAGGGGAAAAAAAGAAATCAGATCTGACCCAGTGACTTCAACGACAATGGTGAGAGTCCTACTTTGTGAAAGGAGTTATAAAGACAGAATTTTTACTCTTGGGTGGGCATTTTAACATTCCCAGCAACAGTGCTTCACTCCTGGAGTTGCTGAGATCACTCAGTATAGCCCTGGCTCGTGGCACCAGTGACTGGCACGTCACAGCAACGCTGACAAATCCTCCTCACAGGTTTGGTGGGGGGCGGTGGGGTGTTTGAGATTATTTCCTAAATGACACAATATTTCAGTGTTGTCAAAGTTTGGGTTACTATAGTAGCCATCTGAATGTTGAATTTGAGTTTCAGGAGGACAAACTTCACACTTACAATAATTTGGGTCGTTTGCAATTGGAATTCAAACCCAGGTGTCAGTGGTGAAGTGCCTGGAGGCCATCAGAATAACTGACTGTGTCACCTTGTCCTCCTAATGATCCTTATATATTTAATGTAAACACCATAAAAGCAAGTGCTTATTCAAGCAGGACCACTACATATGTTTACCTGGGACTGTTGTTCTAACTTGCATGGACTATAAAAAATAACTGGCAAGAGAAAAAGAAATGTTCAATGCTATAACAGAGCATCAAACTATGGATTTGGAAGCCTGGTGCCTGCTGGTGTTTCAAACAAACCCCAGAAGCTGCTTTTGGGGGGGGTCATAATGGCCCATGCAGCCTATTTGGAGACTATTTCTTGTCTTCCAGTGCTGTGTGGTTCTCATTATAATGATAATATCCAGCATTTATGTGGCTATTTACATCTTTCACATGCAGTACCAACAACTAATTAATCCTCACAACACCCTGTAGGGTAGGTAAGGATTATTATCCCTATTTTATAACTGGAGAAATTGAGACAGAGGGGTAACAGTGACTTGCTGGAAGGCACTCAGCAAGTTCAAGGCAAAGCTCAGGTGAAAACACAGGGGTTGCTGGCCCCCAGAGCCCTGTCTCAAGAGCCAGCACCTGATTTTAGAGCCACTGTTTCAGCCAAACCCATCCAAACAGCCAACATGTGAGTTCCCATTAGGTGCCCAAGGCATTTCAATCCTGGCATTGAATGAGGTTGTGCAGGCTCAGCCTTACAGCTTCAAGACCTCACTGGACAAAATCTCTGAGCAAGCTGGTCTGGTCTCATGGATGAACTTGCTTTAGGCCAGATGTTGGATTTAAGGGAGCCTGAATTATCTGATTTTATGAAGCAGGTGTGTTCTGGGATGGTTACAAGTTTTCCAACACTTTTTCTCCATCTGGGTTCTTCCTACAGGTGCTCTCACCTCCCCCTGGCCTTTGGCAGGCAGCCACACAGGTCTGTGCCAACATAAACAAATAAATGTAAGGCCATCAAAGGCCAGTTAGCAGTGAACAAAAAGAAAAAAAAAAAGGCTTTTGTGTAAATTATCTCCCTACTTGTATCCAAATTTAACATCATCACTAAATATAGACTTTTCCATGAGAGAAGACAGCACCCAGGTTTTCTTCCAGGTCCACACTCTACAGGACAGGAGAAGTTCTGTCCCTGTACAGTCCCATCATTGTCACCAGCTGTGGATTCAGGGCCAAATAAGAAATTGGCAATAGCAATGTAAACCCTCTTGAAGTGATTCTCTGCCTAATGCCCCTCCTTGCTGCAGCATCACAGCTGATACTCCATTCTTCTCAGCAGTAGCTGGTTATTTAGGGGAGCTCAAATTCCTTTTGGGGAAAAAAAGCAACAGTTTCAAAAACTGCTGGGTATCCCGTGGTTCCTACTAAAATGAAACCAAGCTGTTTGGGCACTTTTGCTATTTCATACTGATGCCTAATGGGAATGGCTGGATGCAAACTTGTTTTAGGAATGGAGCCTTAATCGTCTAAAAGATTGTTTGCATCCTTTTGCATGTACTTCATCAAACTGAAGAAATTACAACACTCTGACTACTGGAAGGGGAAATTAGCAGCCACATTGGCACACAGAAGCCAAGAGTGGAGAGTGCACTGAGAGCAGACACCACCAAACACTAAGTTTTGCTCTTATAGACCCATCACACAGGTTAAAAGCCTGGTTCCCTGGTTACAGCCACCCCCCTAAAGAAAGAAGGGGTTTAAAAGATGAAGTGGTGCTATTGGCCACCTGTGCTTGTAATCCCTCAAGGAGAAGACTGAGTATCAATAAGCTGTACCTGATATTACAGCTGGTTTATTCCCACACCTGACCCATAGACTATTTTGTGCTGAACTGCACTGCCTAAAGACTAAGAACACCCCAACAGAATCCAAAAGGAGCATCTCGACAACATGAGTTTGTACAAAAACTTTTTTCTCCTACTTTGCTTTCTCTGTGCTTTTCCAGAAGTGAGGCCAAAGCCTAACCTGTATTTAATATTCTCAGAAGCCACAATTAGAAGCTTGTATTTTTCCAGGCAGGGCTGTCAGTCAGACACTTATGGCAAACAGGGTTCCCTTCACTCTGTGAGGATCAGTTTGACCAACACACTGAGGAGAGCTCATCTCTCCCAGCTCCTGGACATCCCAGGGTGGTGCTGCACCCCACAGATGGTTATCTGTGGTTATCAGGGGACAAAAGGTTGGCCTTACACAGGTGGCAGAGTTGGTTTAGCAGCAGTTTCTCAGGTTCAGCAAGAGCACAGCAGGATAATGTCAGAACCCTTTTAAAACACTAAATATACACCTGTACCAGGCTCCCCCCATCAGTGTCCACAGGGGTCACGGTGCTGATTACACACAGCAACACAAGCAAAGCTGTACCAGCAAACCCTTTGTGAGAGTTATTAAGATGTTGACAATATGAGAATCAGATGAATTTACCACTGCTTCAGTAATTGTCTTTCATATATGAGCAACCCCCTACATACAACTTTTATGATTCATCATATTTATTTTTTGTTTCCTCAAGCAACATCTTTTATTAGTTGCACACTCACTACAGAAATTTAATTTCTGCAAGAGAACAACAAAGCAGTTGATTATTATTATTGAGAATCTGGTACAACACAGAGTGAAATAAAATCTATAAGGCATTAAAATGACAGATTAGGCAAGAGCTGTATTCATTTACAAGTGTTAGAACATCATGTTAATGCCTCACAAGCACAACATAAAATGAAAATCAACTCTTTCATGCTGCTTTACTAATACTGCAAAGCTCCACGGAGCACAAACAGTAGTCCCTGTTAAAGAGGCACTGTCCTTTTGTAGCTTTACAGGCAGTGGGTTTATCATTAAGACTTGACAGAAAACTCTTACAGTCCATATTAGCCATAAACTTGACATTTCGACCACTTATGGATTTAAAGATGATTATTACCCATCTCAGCCAGACCAAGTGTATTAAGTATATTCAATGAAACTTGAAAATTCGTGCACAAAACCTCTTTGGTATAAAATGTTCATTAAGAACACAATCTATTAAAAACTTCACTTTTCAGAGTCACTACAAGGCCACCATGGTCAGATTTTCATTCATATGAAAATCTGCCTGCAGTTTTATTTACTACCAAAATCTCTGAACATAAAGTGACAGGACATGCAAATAGGAAGAGCTGAAATATTCACTTTACTCACACCAATCCCATCACTGACAAATGCATTTGATGGTGTTTGTATCCTTTTGATCATATTCTGTGTTAAAGTCTTGATTTTCCTGGACATATCACCACTATTTTTTTCCTTAAACTCATACCTTAGCTTCAAATTTGGAAAATGTTCCCCTCCGGAACATGATGCGTGTTCAAGTCTTATGGAAAGGAAATCTATGGACTTTGTTTAGCAACAACCAGATGTACAACTTGTTCTAATTTGTTCCTCAATATATCCACAACGATTTTGTAAAACATTTTGAGGGATGTTTATACTCAAAAGGACACCTGCCACTCCTATAGAGAGCACAGCAGTATCAGCACAAAATTCAACAGAGCAGGAAAGGTTTTTAATGGGCTGGAGAAATATTTTCAGATTTAGGTGGCCATGACCACCTTGCTGTGGCCACCAAAGCTGCCATGAGTATCTCCTGCCTGCCAGAGCCATAACTTTGGAATAAAAACATCCTTTGGCCAGGTATAGAGGAGCACAGGACAGGCCCAAGCCCTGCAGAAGGAGCAGATGGGTGTCAGACCATCACAGGAGAGAAGAGAAGATGGGGAATGTTTATGAGGAAGGAGGAACAGTCACAAGATGTTTTTCTCCACATGGACATGGTTGGTATCCAATTTCCACTTCTTGTTCCACCACTCTGGGTTCCAGCCACAAAGGGAATAAAGCACAAGGAACAACAGTGCATATAAAAACACACTGCTAGCAATTTAAACCATGTGTCTAAAGCTGATAAATTGTAAATAAATCAAATGCTGGAGCACAACAAGCCTCCTCCTGAAAAATGCTCCCAGGAAATTACCATCACAGATGCTTTACTTCATCAAGGGTTAACACTTTGTGTGTAACATCCCTTGGAGAAACAAACTGCAAACCTTCTGATCTACAAACTCACTAATTTCTAAGAAAGCCAGAAGCAATCCAATTTACTGTGATGCCGACTAAATCTGTGAATTACCTAAATCATAGAGGGTTGAACTTTACCCCCCTTATTATAAACTATCCTTTGATGAGATTACAAATAATGAAAACTAGGCACAACAAAGTAGCTCACACTCTGAAAGCACTATTGAGGTTCCCTAAAGCCAGGTGCTCCCATAAACACCTGGAGCAGGGAGGGGGGAGAGCCTTTCTTAAATAAGACAAAATCCTCTCCCCAAATTGCCAGAAGAAAAGTTGGCATCTGGAAGACACAGCCACTGGTGGATATCCACTGAAATATTTATGCACAAAGAGGTGAATGAAATGATGGAAAATCTTAAAAAGCATCAGGAAATAATGAACAGTGCTTTCCCCAAAGGCATAGCTGGAAGTTGTAACAGGACTTCCTCTCTCTCTCCTTTCCAACTTTATCAAATGTCCTGTCCTCATCTCACTTGAAGGGTGAGTGACAGCTGGGGGAGGATTCTCTGCAGGAACACTCATCTGATTTGCTTGTGTACCTCAGTAAAAATGTTACCAACCAAACTACATTTGCTGGAAATCTGAAAAATTCTGTCCTCCAGCAAAAAACCCTCCTCTGCTTGGATTGTTTTCCTTCTCAACTAATTCAGTTTTAAATCAGTATAAAGTTTATTTTAATGACTCTTCTGGAACACTACACCAGATCCAGTGTAAAGTGCCCCAAAGAAAGTGCCCCAGTGACAAAAGCACTTTTTGAGCCACCTTGCATAGCCACAACAGAGATGGTTCTATTTTGCCAGCTCAATCTCACTAATTTATTTTTTACTGCCCATGAGTTTCCATTTGAGTTTTAATCCTGCACCAAAAAAAAAAGAAAAAAAAAAAAAATTTGAGAAGGTTTCTACTATCTGAGCAGGGAATATTTTGGGGCTGCTGATTCATATCATTAGCTGCCATCCTTCAAAAGCACTGCAGAAATCACTGCAAAAATCTCAGAACAGATGTTTTGACATT
The DNA here is from genome assembly GCA_013397195.1 of Hylia prasina. Classification (NCBI taxonomy): domain Eukaryota; kingdom Metazoa; phylum Chordata; class Aves; order Passeriformes; family Sylviidae; genus Hylia; species Hylia prasina. Next base: position 908,055 of record VYXD01015747.1, on the reverse strand, counting down.
CTGTGCATTCCAGGCACCCTTATTACTTTTAAAAAATTGATTAATTGAAATAACTCCTCTATTAAAATGTCATTTTAAAAACTTGAGAAATAAGACTTGATAAGGAAGAGGTTTGGAGTTTTCCACTAGACGTTCTTAAAGATAGACTGATAAAGTTCTGCATAAGAAATTAAAAGTACAGATTTTAAAAACCCAACAGAGTAGGCATGGAATGAATTACACCAGCTTTTAGGTTCAGAATATCACTCCACAATTTCATTTCATTTCACATGTAATTGCAAAGGAGGGGAAGACATTTAAAGCTTGAAATGGAATGGGCACCTAGATTTTTTTCTCCCTGTTTTGAAGTCAATGTTAAAGTGTTACAGGACAGTGCTACACGAATTTCACATTTTTGTTATATAAAACAGTTCAGACTGTGCAGTGCATCCAAATAAAGTCTGACAGCAAGCTGCAATAGCATTCCAGTTCTCTGGATCATGGTGTTTCAAGGAACCCGTAGCAAAATAATGTCTGGGAAGGAAGGCAGGCAAAAATACAGAAAACCTGCTCCAGCCCAGGAAAAAAAAATAAAATATATATATAGAGAGAGAGAGAGCGAGAGAGAGAGAAATGGCCCCATAAGGCAGGTGCAATATTTTGGATGACACAGACATGTAAACTTCTGGGAATAAAAGGGAGTATAAAAATAGGGCAGCACTGCAATGGAAGGTTATTTCTTCAAGAAGAGGAACACCTGGAAAAAGATCCTACCTTGCCAACACCCAGTTGTGTCTCAGATGCAGCCATTTGTTTACAGACTCCTCTGGGGGAAAGTTCAGATGTAGCTTTGCTGTCATGAAAAGAACATACCTGTACAAGCATCTTTATTCACCAGCCTAGAATCATCTGAACTGCACCAGACTTGAAATACCAAAGGATTGATAAATATGCAATCTATAGTATAAAAATGCTTTTCAGTGTTATATATGTTTCTCCAAAACATTTTGAAAATGACTCCTTAATTCTAACCTGTTACTAACTTAGGTTTTGTTTTTTAAATGAGCCCCTCCAACCCTGGAAGTGCTGCACTTTTTCTTTACCTCCAGGAATGCAGGTGTTGATGTCTTCCTTTAAATTTCTTATCCCACAAACAAGCTTTGGAGGCCAATGTCCTGCTGAGCAGTTACCAGGAATGGGGTATCCATGGGGAACTTTTCAACCTGACATGATCTCAGTTTTTGCTCCTGTTGCTGTCCCCCAGTCAGAGTGAGTTAGGTCCAAATCCAAAGCATGACAGGGAGCATGAGAGACTGGGAGTTGGGGTTCTCTATGCAATCATACATACAGCACGTTCCACAGGGAGAATGAGAGTCCAGAAAGCCACAGGGGCAGGAGCAGGCAGGAACTAACTTTGCACAAAACTCCCCAACTTTGCTAGTGGAGTCTATAAGGAAGGGCATAGGCACAGTGTGACTTGAAAAGATTGACCTATAGAGCCAATTTTTGCAATTTTCTGTGTGTCTCAAGCACAAACACCCAGCCAAGACAAAAGTGTGGCTCAGGACAAGTTAATCTTGAACTTAAGGACCCTCAACATGCAAAGGTGTTTAACAAGGGACAACTTATTCAATACACCTTGAAAAGGGGTATTTAGTGACGATTCTGCTTCTTCCTGTTGTGGAGTTCTTAAGGTAGGGACTCTCTTGTCAAGGTACTTCTGCTTTCTGATCCAACAAAGATAAGCCTGTCACCCACAGTGTTTGACAACCCTGAAAGGGACACTTCCCATATTATCATCAGCATGCTTGGAGCAATCCCTTCCCTTCCCTAGGCCTGGGAAAAAACAGATGCTGGGATGAAAGTCACTCAGTTAAACTTCAGTCTGTTATAAGGAAATCAGGACTATGTCAAAAGGAAATTTCTAGAACTGTGCCAGCATCAATAACTGCTCTGTTACCCACAGCCAGGGATCTGTCCATTATCATAATTTTCCATGGTCTCCAAACTCCCGGAGATGGATCTGTGCTGACAAGTGTCCTAGAGAGTAAAATGGACAGTGGCAAACTGCTGCCAACTCTAACTTTGTCAAAAGACACAACTTTCTCCCTTTTGTTGTGTCCTCTTAACCATGTTTTCCTTCCTTATAAATCTTGTTAGCTGCAGAATTCCCAATCTGTAATTAAATGTTAAATCAGGCTGGATCTCCATCTTGATGGAAGAAGGTTGTCCATCGTGAGCAAAGCCCATCTGCAAAAACATCCTTCATGTCTTGCCTACATTTTGTACCTTTCCATAACTTGATAAACAAAGTTCCAGTGGGACGATAGTTAAAAAACTCAGGGGATGCCTCTGTCTGGAAGACAACAAGCAGCACCTCAAGGCTGAGCCTGAAATGCCAAAATAAGAACCTTCTCAGACAGAATTAACCTTTGCCCCTAACAACCATCCTCTAGGCAAGATCTTCTAAGAACTGACAGGAATGACAATGCTCAAATCTAACTTGGTAACAAAAGAAATTTTATAGAAATCTGAAAAATTTGGCTTGGGGCTCTGTAAAAGAAATGATAGTATTGCTCCTACTAAACATACTTTTCCACTGGTGGCAAAGCAATCTGTTTGGAACTTTGACTGATGCTTAATAACTTCATAGATCAATGTAGGGTTTAATTGATGGAAAGATGGAAGACACAGACTCCGCAGCATTAAAGAGTTATACTTAATGCATAGGAATAACTTGGGTTTAAAATGTTCCCATAACTGTCTAGGCACTTTAACAGTGGCATGAATTCTGTTGGATATCTCCACTCACACTGAATTACAAGTTTATAATATGAGCTTGTAAACTTGATGAGAATCTGATTTTTGTAGTGGGGGAAAATTATGAATTAAGTAAAAAGAAGAAAAGTTGTAAAGAGAGCTACTCTTGGTAGGACAGAGAGCTAACAGGTCCCAGGGCAATTCAGCTGTGAGGTCAAAGACATATTGAAGTCTTCTCTGCTCACCAAACAATCTGAGTACACATTTAGATCATCTGATGAAAACTGGTGATTTGCACAGGGTCTCCACACTCAACAACAACAATGAGCAAAAGAGCCAGATCTCCACAATTAAGGATAAACACTCCTTAAAATTACATTTTTGCTTTGGATTTCTGTCCACCTTTAACATTAATTACAGGTGATTATTTATATACAAGAAGATGGTGAATTTGTTGATAAACCAAGATTTCTCTTCAAGGCTGACTGACCCTGAGGTTTTCTTGAAAAATTACTCTTTCCAGCAGCACACAATAAGTGGTAATTTGATAATAATCTCTCTCATTTATATCAGTGTAGATAGACAAAGTTGGACCAGGCCCTATCAGTCTTTCTTCAAAGAAAGACCAATAATTCATATAAAGTGGCCAGGGCAGGCATGAGGGTGGTAGGGGGATGATGCATGTTGAAAAATAATATGAACCTACTCTAATTTGCTATTATTCTGCTTTCAAGCTACAAAAGGCAAAAAGGCAATGCACTTATTACAATTTACTTCCCATTACATTACTGTGAATTACATCATTTGCTATGGAAAATAAAATAAGGACTGGGAAACTCATTCAGGTCGGATTGTATCTGGACAAAGCTAAACACATACAAGTTGTGCAGTGCCCAGGGTGGCCTCAGAGAGTCTGAAATGACTCAAAAAATACCAACTATCTCTACCAGCTCCTCTTATGGTCACTGTAGCACTGCATTTGTGAGATCCCTGTTCCCTAAAAGCCCAGCCAATGACTGGCTTCTCCCTGTGCTGGTAATTGCTTTCCTGTGGGATAAGTCACCACCTTCAGCTCCTGGTACAATCCCTGCAGGATAGTTCCTATGCTATTCCATAATGACATCACATCTGCCCCAGTTCAGCCTCATCTCTTTAAACATCTGTCTTGTAAACAGCACAAATAGGTTGACATAAAATGCTCTAGAAGCACAACCTCAAAAAACTCCAGTCCTCCCTGGCCATATTTTAGAGGCACCAGATGCCTGAGAAGCATGGGACTCTGACTGATTTCCAGTACAGTGAGATGCCTGGGAATTTTCAAATCCCATTCAGCATCTTTTGCATCTCCAGGAGAACAAACACCAAAAGAATCTGCCCAGTGCCCTATAAGACGGACACTCAATATGGCATTTCTCTTCAGTGCTGATCAGCACGGCACAATTACAGGGTAAATGTCAAGTTATCCTTTCCCTTTACAGACATTCCCACGTGGAAAGGGGTGGCTGCACCCAGACAACTCCCCCCTCACACTCCAGCACAAGGTGAGTCCCTGCCCAGTAAAGCCAGTTTGGTTTTGTACAGAACTGAGGGAAGCTACCAAAACACTCATCCAAAAATACAGCTGTGTTTAACTACAGGTAAATTACCCAGGAACTGGATAATTCAGAGCAAGGAATAAACAGGATAAACATCTCTGCAAAGCTCTCCACAACCCTTTAACACACACCTCAGGTATCTTGTTATGCCTCTCTTGCTCTATCAGGTTTTTGTTTTATTTTCAATAAGCAAACAGCCACCCCCACTCTGCCCTAATACTGCTGGTAATTCACAATTAAAGGGACACCCCACCCACATTAACATTCATCTGCCCTTCACTGTGCAGGTAAAGTTGTTTCATGGGTTGTCCATAGAGATACATCCAGACCCTGTCCCTGCACGGCTTCCAACACAACACAGACCCAGTGTAAATTGTGGCATTTCCATTCTGTATGAAATTCAATGGGCTTTTCATTTTCAGCATAAACCTAAACTAGTTCAAGTCAGTGTGTGGAGGCGCCTCTGCCATGAAGCAGCAGTTTGCATTAAAATTACATTATATTGTTTTGACATGTCTGAAGCAAAGGTTAAAATCATCTTTTTGCTGGACATTGTTTCTGTAATATTGCCCTGCTGCAGAGCCACCATACGAACAAGCCCAGAATGATGTGAAATATTTCTGATACAAATTTTATTTTTATGTGAAACTATTCAAATGCTGCTGTACAACATGAACTACGTGAACCAAATCAAATCCTCAGGTCAATTCCTTCTTCCGAGTGCTCCTTAGATAACAAAGTCTTGTTCTGCGAATCTGTTCAATATATTAAAGTTGATTCACTCGGACAGTGTGTAAGATATAATACATTAATCTGGGCCATTTCAATTTCTGAGGCTGGGACTATAAAACTGGTGTGCTGCATATCTAATTTTTTTTTGAATACCTGATTTATGCATCCCTCTGATGCATAGTGTCGATGGTATGGCGGATGCGGCTGCTGCATTAACAACGGGCTGCATCAGCACTCAAATCTTATCTTGTTAAATCAGACAAATGTAGCTCAATGAAAAGGAAGGAATAAATGCCTGGGATGGTTGAAAGGAGTGAATTTTAATCCTGTTTGTTAGGGGACTTTCATGGCGGGGGCTGAGTGACTGAGGCAGCAATGTCCACCAAGAGATTATGGGACTATGAATTATTACATGCTCACACATACAACTACACAGGCAGGGTATATAAAGGCACAGTTTTTCATTTTATTCCTACACAGACAGGTAAACATCCACACACCAACATCCATCCAGATACAAACACACACCTCTATAAAACTGCAAAAATAAATGCCTTTTAGAAAAAGCAGGTCTATATTTACAAAGTGTAAATTTCCATCTCTCTCAGATTCAAGAACAACAGTAATTGCTTCTTTGTATATAATTTATCATTTTATGCAGGGAAACAAAAGTTCTCACATGGCCTAAGTATTCAGGAATAGATTAGATTTTCAGAGTAATTATATATGTTTATATGATTTTGTGGCTGGATGGAGTACTGCCAGCACTCTATACACAGTCAATATTAATTCTCAAGGAAAGAAAATGTTCCTGTGTTTGCACAATCAACGAGACCTTTAGAAATAAGCTTTCTGCCAGCCAAGGAAAAGTTTCAATGGCACACACTCTGGAGCCTCAGCCAAGATATTTACAATAAATGGAAGGTATTGTCAGAATTAATTCTTAGGGAAGACCCTGAATCACTCACTGTAATTTGAATTCCCTTCTCTAGCAAACTCTCCTATTTCATCCTCAAACTGTAACTGGGTAAAGAACCTTAGTTTGTCTATAAAAATGTATTTGGGATCAGACAAGGATCACAAAGCTCCTCTACAAGGCTACGACCAAGGCAGCCTCAGCAGCATAAAGCCCCAGTCCATTCAAAGCCAAGTTATAGCTGGAATTATTTAATTGGCTCAAAGGTGAAATTTCATGCCCAGTAAAACACTGGAAATATATTATTTAAGCAGGCATCAGTTCAGTACTTATTACTTTTCTCTCTCCACAAAGACTAATTATAACAGGAAAAAAGTCACAGGATCTCATCTCTGCAGCCTCTTCCTGTGTCCTAAACTACAAGGTCAGTTCTCCATATGTAACACCATTCCTGCTTGTTGTGATGTCACAACCACTGTTTGCAATGATGCAGTATTAACCAGGAGGAGGGCTAAAAAGAGCTTGTCGTGCTCAAATATCCCATGTAACAACTCTCTCATCTGCAAAAGACCTGGGACCAAATCCTTGAAAATGAAATTTGAATGCAGTGTTTCATTTCCCTTTTGACTGAACGCAAAGACTCATCTTTAAATTCATGAAATATAAACATTTTAGAGTTGCTATCTTGAGTTAACTTAACCCAGCCTTAAAAAACCCAGTAGTAAAGAGAAGCAGTGATGGAGGCCCAGGCATGACAGAGACAATTCATTATAGACCTTTTTGATCCAATTATCCAGGAGAGGTTGGGATATGCAGCCCAAATACATGCTGTGCAATGGAAAAGAATACAAATAAAGGCCACATTCTCACTTTTCCTGAAAGTTCCAATGGCTTCCCTCTATCCATGCATATTAACAAGTGCGCAGATCAATTCAAAACCTTATTTCTCTTTTGAGAATGAAGGGGGAAAAGCACATTTATACCAACAATTCCAAATCTAAGTAAGAATTAAGAGCTAATGGTTCTGACTGTTTTGGAGAACTGTGCTGCCAGGAGGGAAGATTCCACTTCCTCACCAGCCCAGTGAGTCTGGAAAGCCAGTAGAGGTCTTCCACGGGGAGACAGGGAATGGTCTTTGTGTGTTTTAGGGAATTTACACTCAGCATTGTGCCACAGAGTGATGGCATTCCAGGAAGAACATGCCTGAAGTCTTGGTGGCTGCCAGCCCCAACCACTCCTGCTCTCACTGAGAGCCCTGCTCAGGAGAAGCAGCAGAGAGACACAAAAAAAACCAGCCAAACCTTGGGGAAAATATAGATAAAATGAGCGAATCAAGATAATTGTGCTAATTATCATAATGAAGGGAAGATTTTGTGTTTGCATGAAGGCTCCCCCTCCCCATCATGTATGCGGTGCTGCGGCCGCATCCAGGATAAATGAGTTCCAGGCCTGGCTGGATGCTGGGATTTCTGTCAAAGTGGCTCCATTACATGTGTGTCCCCCAGGGTCAGACTGCATTAGCAGACTCCTTTATTCCATACATGATGAACTAAGGATTTAGCAGAGTGTGTTCCAAAAATCCATTTGCGACAGGCATTTGCAGTGTCCGCAGGAACTTTGGCTCACTTTAAAGCAGGCTAGGGGGCTCAGCTTTTCTTTCTTTCTTTTTTTTTTTTTTCTTTGTTATGTTTCCATTGGTAGAAAAATAAACCCTGAAATGTCTTTGAGGTCATGGAACAGTGACCCCATTGGCTGGGCTAATTTGATTGTGCCAGAACAATAGCACTGTACTCCTCTGCCAGCCAAGTGCATGCTAATTATGCGATTTGCCCTTGATAAGACCTTGGTGGGTCATTCAGCAGTTGTGATCTGTCACTGACTTCTAATCATGTATTATCGTCTGGGTGAGTCAGAATGGTACCCTAAGCTTTCTGTCTTTACAGCAATGTGGCACTCTAATTACCTTATGCCAAGTGGATATGCAGAGACTGAATTAAGTGATCACTGTGATTGCCTTCAAAATCTTCTCTTTATCCTTTGTGTTGCTTCTCTGCAATTTACATTTTAAGATGCCGAGAAGCTTTTGGTGAGACTGAAAATGCCACTCTAAAAAAAATAATGATTTTTTAATTTTAAAAAAGGCATCTTAGCAATTCCTAACAGTATTTAAATGCTGCTAAACAATATACCTCATAAGACTCTCTCAGTAAACTTGTTGGAAATAAGATATCCTTTACCTTTTAATCTGCATTCAAAAGAAAAACAAAAGTAAAGCAGCCTAATCTCTTCCCAAAGTTTTAACAATGCAGGATTGCTATTTAATATGTAAAAATTAATTATGAAGTGCTTTTCCACATTGATTCTGCATGTGAAATGTACATGTAGATAGAACAAATACTGTGGGGCAAATCTAAAACTGGAAAAGCTTCATTGCTGCGCTCATCATTAATAACAGCAAAGATAGGTTGGTGGACCCTGGGAGTCTTACAAATTCAGGTACAAATTCCTCACCTATTGGCTCAGGCATTTGGTGGCAATTCAAGGCATCTATGAAAATGCTCCATATTTCACCCAGGACTTTAAAAATCACGGCTTTTGACTACACTGTGCTCCCCTATTGTTGCATAGCAACTTTCAAAAACTACAAAGCAATCTGTTATGGTAAACCAGTCCCATTAACATCTGTATTTGCCCCAAGAATGATCTAATGCCTTTTGCAATGAATATGTGGTGATACATCTGGAGGTTAAACAAATAAAGTAATGATTTATAAAATTTGATACAATGCATTTGTCTGAATCAGCCTTGAAAATATGAACTCTGAAGTGCTACTTGAAAGTTGTCATAAAACAGACAAAAAACCCTCACAATGTTAAATTTATAGTACCACTAACAGAAAATAAGGATTTTCAAAGCTTTTTTGTATTGTCTGTCAATATTGCAGTATAATTTTTTTTATAGAAACAAAGTGGGGGGGGGGAAGTCAATAAAAACCATAAAGCACAATTGAGAAAAAATTGCAAGCCTTATTTTCCTCAAATCACATGATGCCCAAGCAGCATTATTTGCTGAAACCTTGGTTTGTTTGAGGGTGGGGGGGGAAGGGGAGAGAGAAAAAGAGCGAGAGGCAGAGTGCCTAGAAATAAGATGCAGTCCCTGGGTGGCAAAACAAAAGAGCCCAAGAAAAAAAAAAAAAAATGCTGTAGAAAGTTGACACAGTCAAGAATAATGGCTAAATCTATCAAGTTTGATCAGGTCTGCTATAATGAAGTGGAGCTTCATATTCCAAGCAGGGACAATGAAGACAGAAGTCAGGCTCTAGAAATGTGCTGCTCACTTTGTGCTTGGAATATGCAGCAGCCAGCAGGGAGCCACAAGATAATTACACAGTATTTGTGTGGTTCCAGGGAGCTTCCTGCGCAGGTTGAATGCCCGCGCTATATTAAAAGGCAGCACAGTGAAATGTTTTTAATGAATATTTTTGTCAGGGAAAGAAAAGGCATTTGAATGATTTTTGTGTATGCAGGGAAGGAGAGGTGGAACATCTCTGTCAAAATACAGGTACCTTTGTTTATATTTATTCCATTATTTACAGTTTCAAGAGCCTGATGTCCCTTCAATAATACAAATCACAATGCCAGCTTAATGTTATTTAGGGCTAATTGCACCCACAGTCCTAACTAATGTCTGCTGTTAGTGTGTTCCACTGAAATCCTGCCTCAACTGCCTTGAAACTACTTTTATTTTTATTTCCAGTAGGAGCTGAAATGTTTAGACACATTTAATCAGAAAACTCAAAGTAACACAGATGTTGATACTTACTATTCAGTAGCCCTTGGCAGTGATAGATTTAAACCAGGAGAATACATTATTCCAGCACTCTGTAATTCTCACCTAACAGATGTGAGTAATCCACCGAATTAAAACCCCCAGACATGAGACTCATAAATGCATGTTCTGCAGCGCAAGCCATCACACTGATCACAACCTGGACTTGTGCAAAAAAGTTCATTTCAAAGGCGTTTTGGTGGCCCAGATTTCAATATTCTCTACACCTAAGCCAGCCCCTGTTCGGCTCACAACTGAATTCCTTCTGGCATGCATGGCCCAAGACAATGTGCTGTCCTGTGCCACGCAGCCGCCTCGTGCAGGGTTAAATCAGGCCCTTCAGATTCCACAGCATCACCCTCCACAAGAAATACAGGAACAAACCCCCACTTCTGGCCCCAGGCAAGGGTTGCAATCCATGAGGAGTTTTTGTCCTTGTTGGGGTTGTTTGTTTTTTGAGGGGTTTTTTTTGTGGAATGTTGTTGTTGTTGTTTTTTAAAATAAAAAATAATTTTTAAACAAATACCATAGTCAGTTCTATAATTAAACTGTGATTCAATAAACTCCCTGGCTGAGAAAGGAAGCCCAGAACCTTCATGTCCTTCCACCCAGGATCAGCATCTCTGCCTGCACTGCCCCATCTCCTTCCCATCCAAAATGTGTGCCTGGATTGAAGGAATTTATCACCAAATACCAAACAAGAAAACCAAAATACTCTGTTTCTAAGGATTTCCCTAGAGATGGCAAAAATAATTACATATAATATTTTCTGGACAACTTGGAAACAAGGAACGCAATTAAAAGGAGTCACTCCTTTGGTGATGATGCTTCAGGTAACCCACAGCAGCAGGAGACAAAGTTTCTTCACATCAAAATACAGATAACTTCCACCCTTCCACATTTTTAACTGTGCTGACAAAAATAGCGACTATTTGTGATAATAATCCTGGGAAAACCACAATAAAATAGGGCAATGCTTCACCTGCTTTTAGTTATTGAAGAAAACAACCTCAAGGATCAAGATAATGCAGCCAAAGAGGTGTTTGGTTTTGTTTCTTTTTAAAGGACATCAGCAAATTATTGAATAATTCTGATATTGCCACTGATTTTACAATTTTAAGACTCTATGAAGAAAGAATAGCTATAATAGCTATTATAGAATAGCTATGGGCACAAATTAATCCCCAGTGTATCTCCAGTGATTTCCTGTTTGCTGCTGGATTTAAGTGCATCTACAACTTGAAATTTAAAAAACGAACAAACAAAACCCTTTTAAACTCCAAGTTGTGAAAATTATTCCTCAGAAATTCCTTTATTTTGTTGTTGTTGTTTTGCTTCTTGTATTTGCTTCTTGTTTTTTATTTTTAAGAGCTATAAATTAAACTTCTTTGAATCATAGAACACTTCAGCAGTGTCACTTCACCTTTGCTACCTGCAGGGACTGATTCTGCCCTTTTGAACAGGAGATTCACCAAAGGCAGGAACAAATCCTGATGCAAAAGGGAGTAAGAGGTTGCACATATGTAACACCTCCCCCTTTTTTTGTTTGCATTCCTATTTTAGCAACACTGTGGTAGGATTTCTGCCATGATCAAAGGGCTACACTGGCAATACCTTGTTCAGAGTGATGAGCGCTATATTTTTTAGCCAAGGAACTGAATGCAATTTCTGCTCCACTCTTTGTCTACAGCAGCTCTAATTTAAAAGGAAATCTTTCAATTATCAGATGAAGAGGTAAACAGCTGTCACATTTGGAGCCCATGTAAGCATTATAACCTACATTCCATACCCCTGAGCAAAGAAATCCAGAGGAACTTCCTCCACCACAAAAGATGGGAGCTAAGTGAGAGTTTTATTTTATTTTTGGCAAGTTGGTAAAAATTCTTGCAGCTTTAAAGGCTCAATCCCACCTCTTAAATGGAGGGGAAATAATTATTATGCCTTTGAACCCCTGGCTGTTGGAGGTTGCCTTTTGTGATTAGACCAAATAGTCACAACTAATCAACCATGACAAGCTGCGCTTGCTCTGCTTCAAATAGTTCACTCTACCAAATCTGGTTTTGAGTAACTGAAATATCAAAGATTACACCTCAACACTTAAGAACTGAGCTCTCCTCCACCCACCACAGCACTCAGAGGCCGTGCTCTGTGTATGCAGCTCATTTCTGTTTCGCTGTTGTTACAAATAAGCTGAAAGAATAATAACCTCATTGGGTCAGATTCTCGTTCTCGTTCCGCCTGTCCATTTAATTCCATGTAAGCCAGTGCATTACACCAGATTTACAGCACTGTGAGTGACAACAGGATTCACTCGGGCCAATAGAATCCACTTGGGTTCTCACAAGTTTGAGTGAGGGCAGAATTGTGCCTCTAACGCAGCAAAGAAATCTTAATACCATCCTTGCTGTGCACCCTCTTCCCTTGAAGCAGCCACATAAACTGGGTAATGAAGGCACAGCTCCTTTTTGCATCTGTACATTAAACAGTTATTTTGCCAATATTTATATGCCCATATCCCTGGGTACAAACAGAGCCAGGGATATCAACCATAGCTGTTGCATGAGATGAGCTTTGTATCAAAGGAAAAAAAGGCTCCTCTCCATCTCGGATGCTTTATTTTATTCAACCAGCTCTTTTTCACATTGTTATATCCAGTGAATGTAGCACGGTTGGATTCAGAAGAGAACCTTAAGCGTTATCATAATGCTTAGAAGCAATGGCTTCACACTGTATAATCTATCAAAGGTGTCAGATTTACAAAATGCAGATTTTCTGTCAAATTTGGGCACTATAAGCACTGTATCTTTTCACTAAGGTGCTGACTGCTGTTTTAATGAGGCCCTTTGGTGGCTGTAAAAAACTGAAAGGAGAGGATTATAGGGGTTACCCTAGGTATTGTCTATTTGTCTTACAAATTTCACACTAACTACCAATTACATCGCCATAAACCTTTTGGCTACTTCAAGCTATATGCCATATAATACATAAAAAATACGCTGTGTTAACCTCTCCCATATTATACGAGTAACTACAGCCACTGATGCAAGTAACATATCTAATGAAGCCAATAATGAGCCTCTTTAAAAGTAGTCTTGTTATAGGAATAATATTAGAGCAGTTCAGTTAAAGGCTAAGGTCCATTATGGCACGCTTCCTATGTTCTCTGGTCCCAGGGCTGAAAAGATGCTGACATGCTAATTCAGGCTCAAGAAGGGCATTAATCTCACAACCTTCTACTTGTCATGCTTAATGGGACATCCTGCCTAGGTGAAATGAACCTGATGTATTCAGGTAAACATAATTTAATAAGGGGGAAGGAAAAAAAAAAAAATCAAGGAACAGCCAGGGTCCAACATAATGGGAAGGGGAATATTTACAATTTCTTTATGTTTATATTGCAGTGGAGAGGATTGTTAACATTCAACTGAGAATTAAGTGGTGTAAGAAAAGGGCAAATAATGCAGGATTTGTTTAAAACCCAACTGCTGAAATATTGGTGCATTTAAAGGAACATGTTAATTTGGGGGAGGAGGAAGGGCTGCGCTAATGTGGGGCTTGGAGCACTTGAGTGTAAAACAGAGATCTGGAGCTATGGAGTCTGATATTTAAAAGGCAAGCATGAATGTCAATGCGTAGCTGTAGATCCTCTTTGGGCTGTCATCAATCATAAGTCTAATAAGCTACCTAAAATTATGTCACAAGGTACAGAACAGTACCAATGGCAGCAGCTAAAGCAGGGCTCCCACTTGCAGCCCAGGAGGGAAATGCAGGAGCCACCTCCCAAACTCCCCAAAGCACAAGGAAACACACCTGGACGCAGCGTGCACAGGCCTGGTGGCCCGTGCTGCTGAATATACAGATGATAATTGTGGTCATTCCTTGGATTAGCAGGCGATCAGAGTACAAAAGAAATATTGTCAGCTACACAGGAAAATTGATTCATGAATAGCAGCCAGGTAACCAAGAAAGCCAAAGCATTGGGTATGAAGCTGTAGGATGGACTTGTTAGGTTTTACCCTGCAAGAGAGTCTTTATTTCCCTCAAATTTGCCCTTCACTGCCCCCTTAGGTCTAAAGGTAGCTCTACATATTTCTGTGCTGGGTGAGGAAGCAGGATGGAATCATCAGACACTCCAAGGCAATAAAAATATTATGGATGCTCCTTGGTGACTGGAGAAAGCAGAACCCCCCCACTCCACTGCAGAGCAGGGCTGTTGTTCCCAACCTCTGGGGCTTCTTTAACCAACTACAGCTTCATTCCTTTCATTCCTGTACAGCACAGCCCAAACATCACTGCAGCATCAAAAGCTCGAGGGAAAAACTCAGCAAGTTCTTTGGCTGTTGTCAGGTTTTAACTGTAGCTGCCTAAGTGAGCAGGGAGTGTGTCACATCACCAGGGTAACAGTGATGATAAACCTGAGAGAATTAAGTAAACATCCCAGCTCTGTGGTTGTGGAACAGCTGTATTACAGTCATGTCCTGTTCCAGAAAGGGAGCCAAACCCACCTTCCTCCCAACAGTGACTCCTTTTGCTGGACAGGCAGGTCCTAAACTGCCCGTGTTTCACAGCACTGAGAAGAAAGCCGAACTTCACTTTCAAGCACCAAAACCCCCAGTTATGGAGAGAGCACCATTCAGTGGGGCCCTTGCAGGCTCGCACACGCAGGCATTAATCTTGTTAAGCCTCCAAACGCACACTCCAAATAGGCCTTCGCTGCCTCACTGGCCCCCAATGCACCTTTTGACCATAAACATCTGGGTATTTTATCTAGGCTGGTTTTTGCAAGCAGTTTCCTCTAAAGCCACTAATACAGGCTGTTGCAATGGGGCTCCTTGGTGCCTATTAGGTGCTGGCCATTCTGAGCCAGGGTGGGGGCTGTGCAGATGAACTGCTCCACAGGGAACTGCAGCAGACTCGGCTGCTGCAAGGCACAAACCTTCCTGGAGCTCTCAGGTGCACAGAGGAGTGCACTTGCCATTAAATTATTTCACAGGGAGAGGCCTATTACCTGGGAAAGCTGATCCTGCTCTAAATGCCAGTGCAAAGGGACCATAACCCTCTTTGGGGGAGATGATGTGTCCGGAGGAAGCAGCCCCAGGAATCCCAGGCAGCCAAAGACCACAGTGACAACAGGCACTTGTGCCAGGTATAGGTTGGGTGTGGTGTGCAGCTTCCCATCCACACAAACCTGAGTCTGCCAAAGGATGGCCCAAAGAAATCAGCACTTCAGAAGTTCAACCAGTAACTATCCATTTGTTCCCAGCTGCAGCTTGTAAGAGATTCGGAAGCGGAGGCAAGTGAGATTGTCCCAAAAAACACTGGCAGGGTTTGCTGATCCAGCATAAAACCTCCCCCTTAAAGTTAAGGAAAAGACTCAACAGCGTTCCCATATTTGAATGCATCCTCTCTCCAACAGATACTTTCCCAGCCTCATTCTTGAAGTTCCCTGGGTACCCAGCAGTTCTCCCCTTACTTCTTATGATTTTTTCCTCCCTATCCAAATGGGAAGCATGTTCTGCTCTGTACAAAATCAGCTCTGCAGAGCTGGATAAAATATGTCACCTTAGGCACCTGAATTAATAGTTTGGTTATGTACTCTGTTAAGTCTTTACTATAGATCAGCATAACTGTGCCAGACAGACAGTTCTTTAGAGCTAACATTTTAAAAAGGTGCCAAAGCCAAGGGCCATTTGAGATCCCACTGAATTACCCAGATTAAAAAAAAAAAAAAAAAAAAAAGGCACAACCCAGACTTTTTGCTTTAATTCTGCAGTTTTCTTCAGTACCACTGGAAATATAATATAGTTGAAAACACTGGCAGGAATAAGCAGTTCCATGGAGTTGCTAAAGCTGCAATTAATGTTAATGAAGCTATACCTTATACAGAAAGGAGCCACAGTATAAATTGGATAAGTAAGAAAAACGATCAGCCATTGTGCTCTTCCCATACAGTCCATCAGGGTATTGCCTCTGCAAAGCCATCTTGATTTGAAACCATGAAATAAACCAAAATAAATCTGCAAGCAGGTGTTCCTTGGTGCAGGAGCACTGGAAGTTGTAACGCAAACAGCCTAATTTTAGCTTCTACGGAGAGAGTGAAGTAAATTTACTGCTCAGCGATGCATCGAGCGCGGGGAGGACACGAGCAGCAGGAGCTTCCAGCAGGATGATGCTATTAAGGCAGGAAGACTTCCCGCGGCTCTTAAGGAAGTCGTGGAAGGCAGGTGATGGAAGTGGGGGTTTGCCAGGCAGCCACAGGCCCACTGTACATGTTAAGTTGTTGTTTTCTGCTCAGCTAAGCAGCAGAGAATTGATATGTTCACAATGAAGTGCAATGACAATTAAATTGTAACTGACCTACATGTTACCATCATTACGCTTTCTCTTTTTTACTGCTTTCCCTCTTATTTAATCACACAGTATGGGGTTTTTATTAGGCTGTAATGTTAAAATCTTCATCCATTTAGCCATAAATGTTTGACTGGTTATCTATCAGACTTCCCTGCACTATACAAACAAAACCATTTTGCTGAATCATTGTTGACTTGTTTGTGGCCTAATTTAATGAGTGTAATAACTTACATGACTACCCAGTTAACATTTAGGAGCCCAGAAAAGACCTACTAGCATGCAGCAAACTACTGTATAGGTTTTCTATTCCTATCACTCCTCTTTGCAGTAAATTTTATACAATAATATGCACTTTGGGCAAGGCTGTCTTTGCTTTTACTCAGCACAGGTTGCGTGTTCCTTAGCCAGGCTGCAATTCCGAAAATCAAGGGCCTCAGATTTTCAGTGGAGTTCCAGCTTTCTAAGAAACAGGTAACCTCTTACACAGACATCAAAATCAAAATATCCAGCACAGGAATCCTCAGCACACATCCACTGCACTGTGCCCATGCAGGAAGCCATCTTATTGAGGAAGAAAACAAAATCAGTTCCTAGCACTGACACAGAAAAAGGTTTTGAGGTTAAAAAACTATGGAAAACTAAACCTTATTTCAGACAAGGTGAAAGAAATGTGGCTGCTTTATGACATTCAGGGGCCAAGTCCCAGTTGTTTGGGCCGGCCTGGGCCTGCCTGAGGAAGGAGGAGAGGATCCCCTGAGTCTGGGGAACCCACAGCAGTGCCCATCTGTGGGATCATTTTTACTCCATTATCCTGAAAATAAACCCCAAACCTTCTTGTCACCACCTACACTTTCAGATTCATCTGCCTTCTGACAGCCATGCAGATCAATTAAGTAACAAACGAGAGTCTCCATATTCATACACTAATTTAACACATACTTGGCAAGACAGAGGTGTTTTGCTGCTTGCAAGGCCATAACTCAAACACCAATACATAGAGGGTGACAAATTGTGAAGTGCAAATGCTGAAATTTTCCATCTTCCACACAAAAATATCATTTCATGTGACAAAGGGATGGCACCAATTATATTTTATTGCAGACATCCTTTGTTAATGGCAATGAATCAAGCTGTACTGGGGAACTGGAGTCTCTGCTGTAAAAGTAACACTGTCCCAGGTAAATCCCAAAGCATGGAAGAGCCTCAGTTGTCCCCCAGACATATTCCAACAACCCTCTTTTATCCACAGGAGAAACCAACCCCAAAAGGCATCAAAACAGACACCAGGGTCACTTGGAGTCCCTTTGAGTCTGTATGAAAGCACTGAGCACAAGGATTTTTCAACTTAGGAAAAATGATCATGTATGATCTACCATTTTATAAATATTTTACCTAGATTTCTGTATTTTTATTGAATGTCATGAACTTGCAGTAAAATTTCTTTAAAACATATAAGAAACAGATAATATTTGATTGTTTATATTTTGGCCACTTTTCTTATAAAGCGAAAGGCTTTAGGGTTTTTGTTCTTTCAGTCTGCAACATGAAATGCGCACTCTCTCTATCAATAGCATAATACTGACCTAGGAAAGCCACATAAATTATTTAATTTCAGGAAAGGTTTTTGGAAAGATACCTGAATTCAATACACAGCTCTATTTGGTTTTAAAAACCCTTTAAAGACCTCAGTAACAGCAAAATGGGTAAATTGTCAAAGAGGGGTGTATTTCAAAGCCTTTGCAGGCCCACGATTATGAGTTTTATTTTGAATGGATAACAGCACACACCATGTGGCCTGGCAAATCATGCTGAAGATTTCTATTATTAAATCCTGCAACCTTAAATATTTGATGTTTTTTCATTAGTGTTTCTGACTCCTTCTATTCCATTTGTAGGACTGAGGAACGGGGCTGGTAGTAAAAAATCTGATGGAACAAGCCTCTGACTCACAACTTTTCTGCTTTTCCTTCTCACTTTGTCTTTTACTTTCTCAACATGGCACAGAAAGTACAACCTGGAGAACTTTTAGGCTACAGCTCAGACAACAAAAGACCAGAATTCTCCATGCACAAGACTCAGCCCTGTGGAATCAAGCAGGAAATGAAGGTAATATTCACAATCAAGTATTTCTGCTACTTCCTGAACAGAGAATATGTAAAATCTCTGTCAAAAATATAATCCCATGTTATTTTTTTTTCAAACTTCAGTTGCTGCTGTTTGTGCCATGTAGAGAACTGAGGCAGATGAACTGGGAGTCACAAGATCTGCGGAAAAATCTAAAGGCATTTTTGCTGGACAAACATACAAAAGCTGGATAAAGTTAATCCTCAAGTTCTGTAAAAGGAAAATGCCTTCCAAACCCCACAGTCCTGAGACAAGAAGTGAACTCCACAAGCGCAGAAGTCCCTCTGTCACTCCACAACTGCTGTGGTGTGCAGAGCCAGGTGATGCTTGCTTTAAAATCTTCCACTAGGTCAGGATCACTCCATGATGATCCTTGTGGGTTCCTTCCCACTCAGGATATTCTCTGATTTTAAATCCCAGAGCACCCCTTTGCCAGCCATCAGTCCCAGGTGTCCAAGGACATTCTGTCCCAGCCATTGTCCCACCAACTCCTCTGTTTCAACACTATTGCCCTTCTGGCTCTATCAACACCTATGTAAAGCAGATTTATTCTGGTCCTACACTGTAAACAACTTAAGCTACCTCAAAATATTTTTCCTATTATTGGGACAAAGCAGGTTGTGAATGGACTCTGAAATTCTCTTTTTGCACAGCCAAAGGGTGATGTCGAATGCACACTATTCCCAGCGTTCCTCCCTTCCACCCCAACTCTACAAATTTACTTTAATTATTTAATCAGCTTGTTTGAAATTCAAAGTAGTAAGTTCTTAGTTGCTACTTAACATTCCTTATAAATTGCATTTATTAGTTGCAGGAAGAAGAGTTGCCATTGTTACAGTAATTTAAATTGTTACCACATGGCTACAGACGCCTGCTGACTGGTGGGTTTGGGGCAAAATCAGCTCCTTAAAGATCTTTAAAAGACATTAGAGATAAGCTAACCAAACTTTTGTCCAGGAAGTCACAATTTATCAAAAATGTAATGCACCATGGATGAAATATTCATTGTAAGCAGCACATAACGTGATCCATGAAATGACATCTTTGCATCTCTCACTCTGGTCCTATGGAAGTTTGCTGACAGGGCAGGGTGATGCTCCACTGATATTTAACAGTCCCAGCTCCATGGTCCTTTGTGAGATGCAACTTTATCCACTCCAGTCTGCTCTTTCCCTGGCACTAAATCAGTCAACTTTGACACACTACACTGTTCCAGTCCCTTTGTTCAATTTTAATACTGGAGACAGTTTAACTTCCCAATATTATTAACTTGGAAAGCAACTGAGGAAAGAACCTCCTCCCTTTCCCTATTCTCCCTGCTCTTCTTGGATATGTGCACATCCTTGTGATAAACCCTGGCATCCTTCTCCCAGTCCTAAGGAAAAGGATGGTCTCTGCTGGGGATGGCTGGAGAAATTTTATAGCTGAAGACTCTTTAACCTTGATGCAGCACAGACAAGAATACTTCAGCACCTCCTATAGGAAAATTAGGATGAACACCACACATAAAATAACAAAATAAAATAATAGATTCATCTTCCTGCAGCTAAAGATAAATATTAAATAATCCTATCTGCTTCTGGCTGAAAATTAATTTCTTCTAAGGCAAATAGTGTAATATGTATGTGCGTTTCAATTCCCATTTGGCAAAAAGCCTATTTTCAGTCTGCAGTATATAGACTTTTGGAATACCAGAACTGTGTTCATCACAGACACACTTAAACAAATAAAATCTTCCTTCGGGTACGAATTCGCTGTGGCCTAGTAAAACATATATATTTCAAACCATCAGTATTTCCACCTAATTCAGATAGCCAGATTAGAAGCAAAGCTCTTTGTTTAATATTTAATTAGTCCAGCAAACCCCTCCAGGAGGGTTATCCCCAGCATCCAAACTCCTCTGCCAAGCAGGACCACAGACACTGTCCAGTTGTGCCACACAGACAATGTCTGTATTTTGGGAGAGAGCCATCCATGCAGCACTCCTGATTAACTCATTGCCTGGGAAAGGACAGGAGAGCAAACACACAAGTCCAAGCACTCTGTCTCCCTGCCTGGGCTCAGACACGAACGTCTCCATCTCTCTGTGCCTCTGTCACTGCCGAGCGCTCGGGAGACGCCGCTCCATAAGCGCTGTGGATTCACTGTGCACAAATCAGGCTCAGCTCCTGTGTGCTGCATGTGACTTGCCAGGTGAAGCATTGTGACAGAAAGCCTGACATGCCATGACATTGTGCAGTCTAGTCAGCTTCCTGGGAATGCACATTATTCTCTCCCTTTCCCACCAAAATCCTCTTCTCCTGTTTTGGAGCAGCAGCCAGTTGTCTCCTGCACCACCCTCCACAGAAGTTTCCCATGGCATGTTCCAGGCGCATTTTATCCTCTCCTGATATTAAAAAACTTCCCTCCCCATGCTTGGAGCCCTGAAGAATATGAATTGCTCACTGCCCAAGGTTGGAGAGCCTAGATATTTTTCCAGACTACATTCTTGCCCATACAAGCATATAAATTTACAAGTTTGCCAGCCTGTTCTTCACTGAGACCCTTCTACAGACCAGCCTGGGCTCTGACAAAGTTTGCAGCACCCAATTCTTTCTCTGAAAACTTTTGGAGATCTCTTGATCTCAGTCTCTTAGTCAGGACCTATTTGGCAGTACCCAAAGTAGCTGCTCTGATGCAGGATGCAGAGATAAGATATTAGACCCAGGTACCATGGTGATTGATATTCTAAAAATATCCAGCTCAGCTGTACTGACAGATGGGTTAAATATACAGCTGCACTATACCTGGATCACAATCTGTTAGCATGAGGATGCAGATAAGGACCAGCAAGTAGAGTTCAGTTTGGGAAGTTTAAAGAAAAATGCACAAAAAAGTATCTATGAACCCAATGTTATGAAACTCTACTGGTCTCATATGTTAAAAAGGCTTTATTTTAATTTTCTCTCTTTCTGTTCTGGCAACTCTATCTGGTCCCATTCTGCACTTGAGGAGATGACAAATATGCAGATTGCAGTGGTAAGGAGAAGGAATCCAGTTCTTAGGAAACACAACATGACAGAAAACATTTGTTGCTGCTTCTGAAATTTGTGTATCTAAGCATTCTGCAAAGTCTAATGTGATCTTAGGCTGCCTGCTGCCTTGGAAACTAGTGGTCAGATGCTCTCAGCAGTCAGCATAACCAGCTAGAACATTCTGATTAGAAGAAATTTCATGGAACTGAAACATTTCACACACTGGCTTCACTGAATTTCTGTCAAGGACCAAACGAGAGAGAGCACTCCTTGAAAATCACAACCCCACATGCTGGTGGTTTGGACACAGGGATGTTGGAGCTCTAGACTCAAATCTCTGTTGGATCAAGTGATCCAGAATTAAATCAATTGCACTTAAAGCCAACAACAGGCCAGCCAGGCTGCTAATAGAGGAAGTCTAGAGATATAACTTTCAGATATAAAAGAGAAAGAAATAGATCCAAACACATACCTATTTTTCATGTTGTTTGGCTCTCTCCAGTGCAACCCTGAAGCTTTAAGAATTCAAGTAAAATTTGTGCACTTGCCCAAAGCAAAGCACTTGGGTTACAGAAGTTAGTACAGAGTAACAGAGCTGAAAACTACCAAAACATCAGGATATGAGGGATCCACTTCCTAATAATCTTGCTTTGAAGAAGCAGAAATCCCTTTTCCTCAGATACCATTTTAAGGTTACAAGGCTGAACAGAGTGTCTTGTTATTGTAGGAATAAGAATCAAATTAGCAAGAGACAATGTATTCGGATCATGAGGTGGATTTCTATGTATCCCACCTCTGCAGCACAAGGATTGGAGTTCAGAAAGCAACAGTGCTGCATGGGGCAGCTGCCAAATATTGTTTTCCTCCAGCCAGCAGCTTGGAAGTGAGAGCATCCACTGGGTGTGGGCTGTCCCCACAGCCTCCAAACCTCAAGGGCCATTCCCAAGCTGTGAAAGGCATTTAGCTTTTGGCAGCCACTGTGATTACAGGGAAGGGCCATTTGCAAAGCAATCCTTTCAACCCACAGAGCTGCCACTGCAGCTCCCTCATGCAAGGCAGGATCACAGCAATGGCTTAGGCTGGAATTGTGGTGGCAAGATGTCCCAAAGTGCCTCTGACTTCCCATTAAATTAATGCTCTTTATTAAAAATGTCTTTTCGATCACTCGCATTTCTTTGCATCCAGACCTGAACATTCCTGGGATTTCTCAAGGTCAGCTGTGCACAGGGACATCCCTCTCTCATATTGCAACCCCTGAAGTGAGAATTTCTCCTTCTGTCTTTGGGCTCAGAGCAGAGCTGCCCTTTGCCAGCACCAGGTGGGTCACACTCCCCAGTAACAGCCATTAGGTATGGATAGGATTTGTATTTCAGCATATTTGTATGGAAATCACCCTTGTGGTGTCATTTTACTCCTTATAAATCACTTCAATATCAGGTTCATAAACCCAAGTGATTGTAAAGAACAAATAAATACGGATGCATTGCTGGAAATGTGCAACAAGGAATGCTGCTGGACTGTTCTCCAAGGGCTGCGGTCAGCACGGGAGAGGTTTTTCACCCACTCCTTCCTTTTGTAGCCATCCTGTTTTTACAATTTCAAATTTAATACTTTTTCTAATATATTATACGTTACCTCCCATGTATTTAAACTGTACTTAAAAACGTGCTAAGAACTGGTAATTCTTTAATGGTTGTTCACTTACAAGCGATTGTGGGTCATTACACAATCATTTAAAGGGCATTAATGAGAACCATTTAATGGTTTTAGTAGAATATCATTGTAAGGGACAGGGGAAAAGTTACTGGCTGTAAATTTTTATGACCATTTCTTACAAAACGTATTACTTTAAAGATTTATGTACGTAACAATGAGTACAATAAAAGCCATGCTAAAAATAATTTGAAATCAAAGTAATGCATATAGATAAGGTCCCACTTGCTGCAGGTTTCGATGCAGAAAGATTCTTTCTTTTCCTTTAGAAACCTTTCAACTTAGAGTGCAGCTTCAGCTCTCCTTTATGAAAAGTCAGAACAGAAAAAAAACCACTCAACTCCACATTTTAGCAAGGCATAAATTGTCCTTTACGGTCCATATTTTATTTTTACTTTTCACTCCTTGTTTTGCATATAAAGTCAGCATTTTCTCACTTTTTCCTCAGATACAGCACAATAAGACAGCTTTTAACCAGAATGCAAGGAGAATAAGGAGAATTACTTCCATAAGCAACTCAAACTCTACATTTCATTGGCTTTTTATAAATGGAAAACAAAGGAGAACCCTGCATACCAAAATTAAAAAGTTGGCTATTTCCCCACATGGAAATTCTTTATTACTGTAGTAGACCACAGCATACCTTCAAAACTACAGAAACTTATTTTGAAAACCATTCATATGGATGCATTAACCTTATTAAAGTGCTTTAATAACAAACCAGTCATCATATTATGCCTGGTTTTGTCCATTTGTGATTCCCATGGAATATCTAATGAGGAAGAGAATGCCCTTTTCCCCCAGTATTCTTGCATAAGTAGGAGAATATTTCTAATTAACAGGCAGAGTTAGTACAGCACATGAATTGAACTCAACCATATCTCTAGAAATGCTGATATTTTTACTGTTTGCATTAAGTAAGGATTGTATTTCTCTCTGAATCTGACCCAGTACCCATTACCAATAAGATTAAGATTTAAGATAACTTGGTCAAAAGATGGTGAATTATAACTTTTAATTAACATGTAGAAAATAGTTTCTTTAAAACAAACATGATAATACTTTCGAGATCATTAATTTTTTAATGTAATGAACAACAAACCCAACCTGAATATTTTCAAGTGTGACACTGCAGAGCCAAGGAAAGGGGATTTTTCAAAACTTCAAGGCAATAAACATAAGCAATGCAGCTCATCTGCAGCTTCTGAATGTTTGGAAACACTGCTGTTCTTTCATGGGGAGTGTTGTTGGCCTTACATACTCCAAAACTCAGTTTAGATTCTAATTGAGATGACACAGATATCAGTGAGTTATGAAGTGATGGTTATTACTGTGTTTACTTTTACTTTTTACTGATTTGGTCCTATTTTGAAATGACTGAAGAAATTTAGGAGCTGGACTGATCTGATTCACTCCTGTGTTTGAGACTGTGTACAAAGCAATGATTAACATGGTGTGAAATGGTGGCTGTCTCACCTTTAACACTGAGTAACATTTGGCTTCTCAGGAATTCTTATTGCTGTGAATCCTTGAGCTTAGTCTCCAGAATTCTGTTTAATACAAGAGCAGAATGCCACTTATTTTATTTATATTGTAAACGTAGGGTCTGTGCAAGTCATAAGTCCAACCCCTGCAGAATTGCACCTCCACATCCCATTCTTGAGCTGTCCCATGGTTCTGTTTCCTGAACAAGAAGTGTCACCCACACCAACTCTGTCACAGCCATAAAACAGGGACTAACCCTGGCACTAGGATGAGGTTTTTACCAGCAACCTGCACTGGGAGTTATAACCCGCATTTCTAGAAAGAAAAGGGTGACACACTAAAATCAATGGACCACTTCATTCCCTGGTTTTGTGATCCTGCTCATTATTGGCATTTTTCACCTCTCTCTCACATTTTA
This sequence comes from Hylia prasina, assembly GCA_013397195.1. NCBI lineage: Eukaryota > Metazoa > Chordata > Aves > Passeriformes > Sylviidae > Hylia > Hylia prasina. The sequence goes on along the minus strand of VYXD01015747.1, from coordinate 883,140 downwards.
TTTTTCACTGGGTATTAATCACTGCTAACTCTATTTTCCCCTACCAATTCTTCACCTCATCAGAAAACAGCACCTGCACTCAGAGCACAAAATTAAGAGATTCATAAAAATCAGGGAATTAAATGGCACATTGGTTTAGTGTGCCAGAGTTTCACCTCCAGGAACACAGGACTGTGAAAGAGGAAGCGGGGGAAAACCCAAGAAGCAAGAATTTAAATAAAGAGAATAACAGGAATACAGATAGGAAGATGGGCAAAGAGAATGAGAGAACATAACTAAAAAAAGGTAAAATTTGGGTGGATGACAGATTAAGAACTACATGATGTTATTTTCTTTATACACCTACGCACATTTCCATGTGCTACAGCACGCACTAAAATGAGGAGAAAGGCGAAGGCAAAGCACTGAAGTTATTCACTTTTTTTCCTATAGCCCCACTAAAAAAAGGGGAAATTGAATGCCATAAATATCTTCAAACAATAAAGTTTTGATTTACAGAGAGAAAAGCAAATAAATTGTGAGTAATGATTTGAGGTTGTAGAGGTCTCCAAGCACTACATGATTTCTATTTGTCATGTGTGTTTTAGTATTTAGATTCACTCAAGTACATTCAGAACACAGATTCTGCTGAGTTTTTTGAAGGTGTTTGGCTTGCACTGAGCTTTTTCCTCTCTCCTTAATCAAATACCAACATGAACTGCACAGGCACCTTTGTAATTGCAAGACAATATGGGTTTGTTGCAATTATTGACTTCACACACACACACACACGAGTGCATCTTCTTCACAGCTTTTTGAATTTAATCATGTTTACTGATGATCCTTTGGCTATTCATAAAAACAGAGACAAATATCTCCACAACTGCTTTTATTGTGAGTAGCATTCACATAGGGCTTTAATCCATTGCCCTGTCCCTAAAATTGTTTCAAATAGCCAGGAAGCTGCCTACAGTTCTGAGTTTCCTCTTCTGGCTTTGCACAAGCAGTTAACTGAGCATGGATGGAAAATTAAAACAAAAAGTATGCAATTCAAAGAAAATTAGTTTACTATATATTTGCAGGGCGCCCAACCTGAAAATACCTGTGAGTACCTGCAATTTTCAGCTTTCAGTCAAAGTAGCTGCCAATACCCACAGCACAAAAATGAAGGAACAATTGCACAGAACCTGGGAAAGCAAGAGATGTTCAAAGCAGGGTCAGTTTGGCTCCACTGATTTAACCCATGACATCTTAAATACAGATATGGGCAGGGTCCTGGAAGGGTGATTTATAATTAATCATGGAATGGTTCCGTTTGGGAGAGACCTTAAAACTCATCCAGTTCCAACCCTCTGCCACAGACAGGGACACCTCCCACTTGTAGGTGGACATTCAAGTTCTGAATTTCAGCCATGCAAAATATGCTGCTCAGAAATGTATTTTCCAACAGCAAATGCAGAACTTGAGCTGTTAATATCTGATCTACAGGGTCACCAAAAGACAGAAGGGACATCTACTGCACCCAAGAATATTCAGAGATACTGCATCGCTGATCAAAGAAACTATTTTAAGATACAACAGCAGTGAAAGACAGTTAGAAACAGTTTATTAAACATGATTTTATTACAGACTGCAAAATTTCCATGGGGGGATCTCATTATATAAATGGACCCAGAGTCTACCAAGCACTGGAGCCCTGGCTCTGTCTGGCTGTTACCAGGATACAGGAATGGCTGCCACAGGGGCACAGACCACCATCACTGTCCTGATGTGAAAGCTTCCTTAGAAAAAAATTGCTGGTGACCTCTGAGAGAAGCTTACAAGTCAGGAATTTGGGAAGAGGAGGGTCTTGTGAATGGTGTATTCCAGTAATTCACTCAATCCAAGTACAGCAATCAGGGGCACATAGTGATCAAAACAGCTTTAGAAGTGTTCCCGTGACAATCCAGGACAGGTAGGAAAGATCCCTGCATTTGGTTCAGCCTGGAAAAGTGAAGGTTTAGGGGTGACCTAATTGTGGCCTTCCAGTATCTGAAGGGAGTCTACAAAAAAGAGGGAAGGGGACTGCTTACAACGGATGGAGTGACAGGACAAGGGGAAATGGATTCAGACAGAGGACAGGTTTAGATTGGATATTAAGAAAAAAATCTCTGTGGGGATGGTAGGGCCCTGGCACAGGTTGCTCAGAGAAGGTGTGGCTGCCCCATCCCTGGAAGTGTGCAAGGCCAGATTGGGCTTGGAGCACCCTGGGATAGTGAAAGGTGTCTCTGCCCACACCAGAGGGGTTGGAACAAGATGGGCTTTAAAGTCACTTGCAATCCAAACCATTCCGCTTTAGTTTTGACTTATGACTTTGCTCATCCCAGCACTGCCAGTAGACATTGGTGGTACATCACTCTGAACTTCTAGTACAGCAACTCTGCATTAAAAAAAAAGTCCATTTTGACCTGTGTGTGGATAATTTCACCACATTGACACCTCACCTTTCTCTCTGCAATCTTATGCCTACCACACCTCTGGGCATGCCCAAAGAAGAGTGCTAAAGAATTTGGGTTTGTGCAAAATTTGGGTTTGTGACTGGGACACAGGAAAAGTTTCCCCGTGAATCTGTGCCACAGCCCTGTAAGCTGCACCTGAAGGTGCAAACACAGCAGAACCGATGTGCCAGGTTATTTTCTGTAAATTCAGGAGCACATTTTGAAGCTGTGATGCAGGCAGTGCATCCTCTGACACAAGCTGGGAAGCAGAAAGTCGCTAGCCTCAGTTCCTGCCCAAGTGCTGGTGACTCCCTGAAGGATTTACCTCTCTGCTTTTGATTCCCTGTGTGCCACTGGGGAATAACAGCACTTACTTACTTCACAGCCAGGCTCTTGTGAGAGCTAATTAATGTTTGTTGCCCAACACTTGGAATTTGTAAAATGTCATTTAAGTGATAAGTATTATTGCCATTCTCATCAGCGCTGTCCTGGGGACCACAGACACATGAAGGCAGCTTCTCCAAGAGCTACTTAATACACTAGGAACAACAAGCAAAACAGTAGAGAAAGCATCAAATCTGATTGTCTTAGGAACAAGAAGTGCTTAAAAACAAATATAGTGGTTGACATCACCTGCTTGCCTGAAAAATTTGTTTGTGATGGTCTCATCACTCTGCCTTGTCCCCCAGAAGCTGCTCCACCTGGTTGTCAATGGGACCTTTCTGGAATGGCAGTGGAACCCACCACTCCAGGACCTGCCTGAAACTGAGATGCTGCCCATGTGCTGTTTAAGAAGTCTGTTTTTCCCCAGCTTTGTTTCCTGTGGAACCTCATTTCCCTTTTTAATTTCGTTTTCCTTTTCTAGACAACAGAATTAAGGTCATCAGCCAATGATGTAATAAACCGGTATGGAAGGTGCTGGAACCACATGAAATAATAACAATATTTAGTTAGAAAATTTAAACATAAATTAAATTAAAAAAATCTATTTATGCCATCCCTTCTGTGGATATATTAAAAGCTATTTTAAGTAGTCATACTCATTGGGAAGAAAAAAGAAGCCTAAATTATGTCCAAAAGGTAAGGACATGATTCAGTACCTGCAGAGAAAGACACTGAAGGTTTATCTCCTTCCAAAAGCCAGATATTCCTAGAAAAATCCTCTAGTTTTATCCCTGGGACAGACATATCCATCTGGGACCTTGTACCCTACCAACTCAGCATGCTCTGAAAAACTCCAACGACAGCACCAAGGACTGTGGTTCTCTGGAAACTTTTTCCTCATTAACCTGAGGTTCTGGGGAATTAACTCCAATCAGGAAGATATTTACATCCAGATCAATGGGAAATGAGACTTCCCAACACGGATTGTGTCCTGCACAATATTTTAGTGTCCCAAACCTATTAAGTGCTATAAGATTTATATCATCAAGTTCATGTACCATGCTATAATTTACATTTAAAAGTTGCCTTGCAGCTGCTTCCCCTTGGCCTGTTCTTCCATTATATCCAAATTAATAAAGTCTATAACCTGTGCTTTCCCGTGCTGAGGAAAATGAAGAAATGGGGGGTGGGTTGGAAGGAAAGAATGAAAACAACCAAGTCAACACCAAATGACAATATTTCTGAATTGTTGTAATGTGTCTGAAAAAATTACTTAATCCATCTATGATATTGTGTATTAAAAACAGACTTTTTCATATTTTTGACTTCTCAAATGAGTGCCTCAGCAAGGGATCACTGTGGCAGCCACAGTATGCAAAACAGAGGGCTCCAATTGAGATCATCAGTTAAACCTTCAGATACAGACAGAAATGCAAATAAATAAATAAGCAGGTATCAGGATACAAATTACAGCTTGTGAAAATAACCCTTGCAAATATAAAGTGACCTTGCACTACAGGTGGGGACAAGTCATTCAACACCCAGCACAGGGAGTGGGGACACATAGAAACTGGGCTGGACTCTACCCCATGAGCTGAATTCAAGGTTGCCTGCCAATACGTGGAACTTTCCTTCCAAGTATTCAACTACTCGATGGGAATGAAGGATCCAGGAAGACAAAGCACATCATGGAATGCAAATTATTGAGGGAAACTACCTGAGGTAAGTGCAAAATGTGTTTGTACTGCACATTCTCTGTGCCCCTCAGAAGAGGATCATAAAAAGCTGGAGGGGAAGAGTGGCTGATGTGGTATGCGCCAACAAACCAAAGAACAAGCAGGACCAGGAATGGGAATGTTAGGAAGGGATGAGGTTGTGTTTAACACTCAGTGCCTTCAGACAAAGTGCCTCATACCCTCCAGTAACAGCTGCACCAGCCCCAGCCTTTATTTACTACATATCCACATATCTTTGACCTATATTTTGAGAGCCGTTAACAATCCAGAATAAGGACAAATAAAAATCAGAAGAGGTTGGTTTTTTTCCATTGGGTTTTTCCTCTTCTCTTTTGTGTTAAATAGCACAGCCTCAAGCCATTCCTTACAGTTGCAAAGATGTTCAAATGAGGCCTTCAAAGGCTGGAGGCTGAACTCTCCAGGGTGGACTCTGCTGTAATCATTAGGCTAAGCAGAAATACAAAATTGCTGTAAACAACTAATAAAAGAGAATGTTAAATATCATGCCACCAAGTCAACAGGAAACTGAAGCTCTCTGATACACAAGTCATGGTCATGATGCACACTGTGCTCACATCAAAATATAATTGGGTTTTCTTCTGTTTATTTTTCTCCTATTACTCTGTGAAGAAAGAAAGGGAGAAGGGAAGCAAGACAGATAGTTGTGGTAACAACAGCACTTTCAGCTGCCTTTTGGCCCCATAACAGCACCACAAAGACAAAAAAAATGACCGTAACCTTTAGTTAAGTTTATTAAGGAAAAAAGGAGGTGAGAACTCCCAAAGAGCACAATCCAGAAACAGCAGATTCTGTACTGAACAGTCACCAATTCATCTTTAAAGCTGGAGCTTTGTCACACAAAAGAGAATCAGGAGAGCACAGCCCTGTAGCAGGCAGTAATTAGGCATGGCACCCCTGCCTGCACATCCTCTCTGCTCAGTAAAGCCTCTCCTGCTCCAGGAGTTGGAGCAGCTCATCACTATTGCCCCCAAAAAAGTGGAACTTGCTGCAGATGTACCTCAGCTGCTGACTTAAGGAGACCAACAGAGCTTTCCTCATCTAAAGGAACAACTTGATTCTTGTGATCCCAAACTAATGAGTTTGTGATCAAAACAGGTTAAAGGCAAAAAATCTGTGCACTACCACTGGGCTCAGACCACCACTATGAAATATGCAGAGATGCACATCAAAGAATTATTTCCCAGTGACATAAAAGACAAGGTGCATTCAATGATAAAAGTTTTCAGAAGAATGCTCATAACAAGAAACATGCTGCATTTTCACTAACACTTCCAGCTTAACTTCTGAAATCACCAGTAAAAACATATGCATTTAAAACCAAAGAGATGAAATTAGAATTAATAATAGACTTGCTGCTTGCAAAAAAGCTGCTTTATAAACAGCATATTTACTGGAAGCACACTCCCAAGAGCCCTGTGTTAAACTATAATGCTTTCCTTTACAATTGTACACTCTGAATAATAAGTTTGGGCTTAAAGAGCTTGCACACTTTGTTGCACCCAAGCTGTGTGCAGGCACAGCACATGAAGCTGCTCTAATCCCAGGCTGCCTTCTGAGCACTGCTCTGTTATGCCACTGGCATTTCTTCTGAGGTACTGCCTTGGTGAGGGACAGGGACAGCAGAGGGGACCACATCCAGTCAAATTCAGCTTCAAAAACAGAGATTTCTTTTGCCAAGATGGGAAAGCCAAAGTCTGCCTCTGAAAAGTGTGCAGTTATGATTTCTCAGGTAAACTGCTCTTAAATTATGAAAAACGAAATCAACTTTCAACTCATGGGATGCCTGGTAGAGGGAGAAAAACTCCCAGGTGAAGGGACTTTGATGAATTCAGTTTTCACTACAGATGTCACTTTCCTGCTTTAATTCCTCAGGTATTCCCTCTCAGCACATTCACTAACATCATTTAATGCTGGTCTAACTCACTTCCCAGACCACCCATAAGTACCTCTGACATGTACAGACCCCTGTCCCAAGCACTAATCCAAATGGAAGCAGCTGTTTTCCCACCACAGTGATGGCACCCAGACCAGAGCTGCAGTACATCTGTGGAGCTCAAAGATTGTACTATAAGGAAAATACCAAAATAGTTCAAACCATTGAGGATCTGAGCCACACCAGCAGTCCCACATCACATAAGTAATTTCTTTTGTTCAGTTTCAAATTTCACTTAATATTCTGTCTTTCTGGTATGGTTTAAAAGGTTAATAATGTCTTGGTAAAAATTAAAGCATAGAAGTTTCCCACCTTATCTCCAAAATTTCTATGATTCTGAAGCAGAAGTCCTTTCTCCCTTGCCACAAGCATCTTCCTTCAGTAAAAAGCAAAATTAACAGTTTCCATTCAGACAGCTCCATTTGGGAGTGAAGTGCCTGGCACTGATCAGATCCCACAACACCAGCTTTAAATTCCAGGCTCAACAGGTGTGCTGAGCTGCCTTTACACAAGAAAACATCCTGTCCCTGGAATATGGGATTCACTCACAGCCATCCAAATCAAGGGTCTTAGAAGGATAAATGCAGGAATAGACAACTTGAATCATTAAGGTGAAATTTTCCCCAGTGTTTCTAATTTTTGACTTTCCTAGAAGTGGGTTTAGGCTAATTTTGAAAGAAAATGTGCCATGACAGATGAGCCTCTGTCAGTGGGAACAAGAGGCCCCACAGAACCATGTTCTTAAAGGGAACAGTTAAATGAAACCTCTGCTCCAGCATTTCCCTGGATCAATTCCCAATCAAGCCCCAATTCCTTTTGTTTTGACAGCTTTGTGATGTAAACTAGAACATGCATACGGTAGAAACACAATCAAAGTCTTTGCTACTTGAGACTCTGGAAGTCTCTCCTATTTATAAATAGCAAAAACGTATGTTTATGTAAAGGGAAACACTGATTTACTAGACCTGATTGCTTCACAGTCTAATTACTTTTCAACTGGCTGCTCCAAATTAAGATGTCATTGATGGCTTTTTGTGATATATTTCATTTTAAGCAAATTTATTCTATAATAGAGCACATCATAATGGAAAGCAGAGTTTCCACTCTTCCCTCTTTGTAGACTGATATCTTGACAAGTAAATTAAATTTAGCAGTTAAAATGCTTCCATTAGTAATTTTATTAAGTTAATTAAGGAATCTCTCTTTCTGAATTTTAACTACATTCATTTCAGCACAACCTTGATTTTTTTAAATTCCATATATTTAGTACCCATGATGGTTTTTAGGACAAACAACCAGCTATAGGTCAGTAATAAGACTATGACAAACTTAACTATGGAAAAAACAGATTTTCAAATAAAAGCTCATTTCTTTCTTTAAATTCTTTTGCTCTACAAATCAAGTAAGACTCTCCTACTCAAATCTAGGGACAATGAATTGCTGTGAGCAATTTCAGGCTCTAGAAACCGCAACAGAAATTGCACATCTAGAACATTTCTGCTCAAGAAAACAGGTTAATATGTGTAAACCATGTCAATAAAATGAAAACTACTGAACTCTCTCCTGTTGCTTAAGCCAAATTCATAACTCCTGGTATATAAAAAAACTACATTTCATAAATAGTGCCTTCCCTTTTATCTTTTTCATCATCTAACACAGAAAAAAACATGGATATAACTAAACATTATGAACATTATGTTCCCTTTTATATCCCTCTCCCCTGAAATGTGGGACTGAGATTTTCAGTCACCTCCATAGCAAAGAATTGTGAGTATCCAACCTAAACTGATACATTGCAAACATGAGCTAACAAAGTGCTTTATTTTTTCAGTCACTGCAATATGCAAGAAGCATCTTGTCACATTTTCTGATAGTAAAAAAAAACCAAAAAAACCCCTTATTTATCTCCTCATCCTAAAGGAAGTGTATTTTTCAATAAACAGCCAAAGTTTTAAGGTGCCTGAGGAGCAGGGCCAAACAAATGATAACATCCACTTGACAGTGCATGGTCTGCTGCAAAGCAATGTCTCTAAGAAGTAAAATATGATTATTTAAGCCCAAACACTAAGCACAGGGAAGGCTGACACTGATTGTGGATGACAAGGCCACCCAGGGGCATGGCTCAGCACAGGCAGATTAACATGTACAGATGTAAGAGTGCTGCTATCACAGCCCAACACAGGCAGAAAACAACAACTGGAACAGGAAATTGTTTGCTGGATCAAAGATCAGCTGATACAGGTATGGGAACAGATTTGAGAACATGGAAATGGGGGGAGATGCTGCAGGGCTCATTGATCCCACCTGATCCCAGCAGGGACCAGGTAACACCTGCAGCCTGAGGTGCTGTGGGACAGGGAAAGCTTGGAAAGACTCAGCTTTAGGAGTGTAAGGGAGGAAAAACCCACTTAGATGAAGCAACTGTGTAAGCATCACACATTAAATCCATGTCTGAACTCCTTGGATAGCTTTTTTCTTTCCTGACTTCCCTCACCAGAGCTTTCCAGCATATACAGGACAGGCAAGGAAGAAGAATGATGGGCCAAGGATGAGGTAAAATTCAGAGTCTAAATTACTGCAGCACAGATCATCCCTAATTATGGCACAGTGGGGCTGCAAATAAAACAAGTGATAAAATGGACTATTAAAAATGATATTCATGTTGTACTGATGGAGAACTGCCTATGGAGATGTTGATCCCACTTCACAATGCAGTTCCAAAAGCAGTAGGTGCCTTTTGCCAAGAGCTTTGGCTGAAAGATGGGAATGAGGTCAAAATACAGCAGAATTTCTCTACAAACAAGAGCAAACACAGACTGTGGCTTTTTTCATTAGTAATGGTCAGAGCACATGAGATTAAACTTTTCCCAGCTTTGTTACAGAAGTTGTACCTTACAATTTATTTCTGCAGGAACAGAAAACCTCAGAAAAATTTTCCAATGAGAAAATATAAACAGAGTTCATCAGTACCAATCAAAGTGTTTGGTTTCATATTTATAAATTAAAAGATATGTGGGGTGTTTCCCCCCCATCATGATTTAAAACGTGACAAAGTGCATTTAGAGCAAGATTTCAGTCACTGAATTAAAAGGTAATAAAGCTGGAAAACACATGAAGTCTTTAAAGCTTTTTTTTCTATATCAAGCACAATTAATCAACAATTACTGATATCTCATTGGGATAAAAATAAAGTAGTAAAGCAAAAATTTATGCAGTGAATAAATTCCTTAACCCTCCTTTTCTAATAATAAATACTTCTAATACTTAGACACATACGCAAGCTTGCAGAACCAACATTCTCATGCCCAGCATTTAACATTAATTACCTTCTTCAAATAGAGTTGATTTACAAATAACAGTGATCAAAACGTGACACACAACTTCTCCATTCATTTCGCCTGAAGCCTGAACTCTATTTTTACAGGTAGGAAAATAACAAAACAAACCAAGAAGCAGAAATAGTCTCCATAAAGTGGTTTTTGAATCAGACTAGGACACAACTTCAGTGCATTCACCATCCTACTGTTTTAGAAATATTCTGTGCCACTGTTTTAAGCAGTGAGCAAAGTTTCCAGGTATGGGCCCAAAGTTTTTTTGGGAAAAGATAACACCTGAAAAAACACAAATAAACTGCACCTTGTAGCCCTGATTTTCCTCATTTTCAACCATATTGTTGCTTTGTGGGGGCTCAGTAAGCGACAGTATGAGACAAGTCAAAGTCAACTTCCCAAAGTCAGGCTTCCAAGACCTGTGAGTGGGACATTCAACTGGGAACAGAAGGATCCAGACTCTCATTATATAAAGAGCAGCAAACACTACCTCAAACAGGAGGGAAAAGCAGGGGTGTGCAAGCAGTTCCTAGGATTACACGCCTCAGACTCTCCCGTTTTTGTTTTCAAGAACTGGGTCCAGAAAAATGGTGCTTGGGATTGTGGGTCTTTACTTCCACCTGCAGCCACCCACAGGTGTTACCATTCCGCGATTCTGAGAACAGCAGTTTCTCTCTCTGCCTTAATTCAGTCAGCCCAGAAAGTCTGGCAAAGGTTAACACAAACAAAAGTACTAGCATTCCTTAAAAGTTCCTGCTAGGTTTGGATTTTCTTTCAATAAATCCAGGGATTAAGGAACAAATAAAATAAATGCTGAAAATAATCACAATTTTAATTTCTTTACCACAAAATTGAAGGCTGTTTGTAAAACTACAGGAACATCAAGCTGGAAAGGATCCTGAAAGATTGGAGAGTCCATTCTCAGGCCCTGAATCAAGTTCAGGTGTATCTGCAGGATTTTTAAACAGGTGTTTTTCCATCTTGTTATTTAACACCTCTAATTGCAAGGTTATACAATTGCTCTCAGCAGCTCATCCCTGTGGTTAGGGAGTTTACATCTGCACTAAAAATAATTACCAAAAAAAAAGAAAAAATCAACCTTGCTAATAATCAAGTCAATTATTTCTTGTTCAACACTTGGCAAATATGGAGAAGAATGATTGCCTCGTAACCTTTTATTCTTTAAGACTATTCAAGTGCCTCTCACAACTAATTCCTTCTAAACTAAACACCCACAATTATTTTGACCAGGAGATTTTCTACTTCCAATACATTCCAGCTAAAAACATCCATGAATTTCACCTCAGTCAGCAGAGTAAAAAGAAAGCATCCATTTGCCCCCAGTTTCCACTTACAAAACTGGGACCACCTCAGGACTTGGTGTCAAGCCACCCCCTTCTCCCTCTCCACACTCATGTTATGGCCATTTTCTCTCTCCCCTGGATTCTATCAGCCACAGCCCTAAAGCAGAAACACCAGACTTCTCTGCTCAGCCCTACAGGACCTCTAGAACACAGGGCACTGCAGCACCATTAACAAAGCACCATTTTGCAATTTACAACAAGAAAAACAAGAGCTTAGGCAAGGAATTGTTTTCCATCACTTCCCAATCTCAATGCTAAAATACAAACACACAACATCTCAAAATGTTGAAAAACAAACTAATACGCTTAGTTAGCTTTGGAAATAGAGAGCTCCTTTTCTCCTCAGCATTAAGTTGTTTTCTAATGTCTTATCAATACATTTGTTTCCTTCATTAAAACCAGACATAACTCCATGGCTTTTACTGAAGTGCACTTAATTTCCAAAGCAAAGCCAGATACAAATCCAGCATAAATCTTTCAATAATGTGCACCACACAGTGTTACCAACAGTCCTGAAAAACTTCCACAGAAAACACAAACTTACCTTTGGAGAAGAGCCTCTCTTTTCTCCATGGATCCACTGGTGGCAGACAAAGGACTTTCAGGTCAAGACCAGTTCACTCCAGCTGGAGAAAGTCTAAAAATCAAATGTAGCTTTCCGTAATGTCATTTGTAGAAAACTGAGGAACAAAACTCTACAGTGTGATTTCTAAATAAAACCTAATTAATTTCAAACTCATCAATGAAGTTTAGCCTCCCAATAAGCCCATTCCAGAAAGGCTGAAAATTAGGATTACACTGGCCTGGCTCCACCCTGCCCAGGGCTTTTCTTTGCTTCCAGAGCCCAGGATTGGTTTCTCTCTAACAAGTGGCACCTGTTGAAAGCACCTGAATCAAATTAGACCTAAATTATAACGGCTGATTTTCAGGTGGGGTGTTAGTTTTTGGGTTTATAGTTCTTTTTGGTTTTTTTCCCCTTCTTGGACAAATATAACAATTTTTCAAAAATGTTTCCATGGAACTCTTTCTAAAGAGTATCAACCTGGAACAAAATCAGTCTTAATGTGAGACCTGGAACTAGAAACCATTCAGTTCAAAACACTGAAAAGCACAATTGGAAATAAGTGCTTCTCTCCCAAACTCTCTCTGGTGGATCCCAACATCCTGTGTAACTCCAGTGCAAACCCACCCTAAATGAAAACACACCATACTTCAGCTAGGGATTGTTTGTGGGAGTTGACAGAACCAAATTAATTCTGATCTCCTTTACCCTGTGTTAAATAGAAATATTGCATGAGCTGTCAACTTCTTTCTGAAAGATCTTCCTTTCTATGCCAATTTTATCCTGCCAGCAAGTCCAAACAGCTCATTGATGTTATCTCCAAACATCAAATAAATACACTTTTGGGTCTGAAGGGACCTGATTTGATTCCAGACTCTGCTGTCCCCATCACTGGGGCCAGGATTTCACCTCTGTTTCTCATATTTGCTGGATTGTTCCTGTTTTACATAATACTCTTGAAATATTTCCCATCTAAACCAACCCAAAAAAGTGCCGCTAAATGACTCAGAAAACTTTTTTGCAAAGATCCAAACTTTCAGAAGCTCACAAACAAACTGCCTTGAAATAAAAGCATAACTCTCCTGTTGCTGGGTCCTAATCCAAGTTTGAAAGTCTCCCCGAACAAGAAGTTGCCACACAGGGATGACTTTGAGATCAGAGATTTTCTTCCTGTTCTGGTTTTCCACCATTATACTTGTCCTAGAGTAAAGGCCTCCTGGCAAACAGCATGTAAATCCAACAATAATACCACTAATAACTTAGAAACAGAATACCTTACCTGAATTGTATTTGAGTTTATTTTTGAGGGTACCCTGAGTCATGGTAAGCAGAGGAGAACATGAACACCTGGGGTGTCAGAGGGCAGCACTTCATCCCAACACTGCAATGCCTGTCTGGGCAGAGGGAGATGTGACAGGAAAGCCCAGACAGTTTCTGTTCCAAGGAGCTGGACCCCAAACAGCTGCTGATCCCTCACAAACTGTTCCTTGTGTATTTACAGCTCCCACCCAAGCTGTGCTGCTTGTTGGTGTTTACCTGCCAGGCTCGGCCCTGCACTATAAATTGCAATTATAAATTTAGCACACCTGAAGCACACATGAAGCATCTTTCCAGCCATGGGAACAGTCAGATGGCAGCTGACAACTCTGTAATTCTCCAAGAACTTTTGAGGCTGGAGGAACTCAGAGCTAAAATCCAGTTCACAAAAACTGGTGGGTTTGGCCCTTCAGAATTTGAGGGGGATGAATCCGAGGGGATATAAATATATTGGAGATGGACAGGCTGTGACCATGGACCACACTGGATCTTCTGGAAAGTGCTGGAATTATGGTTCTAATGAAATTGTTGATAGTAATTCTGTTACTGGCAGCTTGAAAACCCTTTTTAATGGACTGGACAGTAGCAAAGTAAAAATACTTTCAAAGCTGCAGTAGGAGGAAATGCTAATTCCTCCAGGTTTCATGTCCATGCTGGAATGCAGAGGGACAGCATCACCACCCAACAGCATTAGAACCATCAAGGCACTGCTGCTTTGTCAGACTTCCTGGAATTATTAGCCAGAATTTGGGGGTTGCTTTACCAGCACAAATTCTTTGTCATGCACCACGAGAAATGGTCAAAAACGTAATGGCATCTGTGTGGGAAAGTTTGCAACAGTTCAAATCATTTGATGCTGAAAAAAACACATCAGCTGGCAAGAAAGGATGGATTTCACCCCAAGATTTGTAATACCCTCAATTCCTGTTCACAGCAGACTCAGACAAAGGAGATGCAGCAGCTCCATAACACCAGATTCCCTGCACAGGTACTGAGGCTGGGTTTGGAAATTTGGGGGGTTTTAAAATGTTTTCTTCAAATTTATGTGGCTAAGGCATTGCTATAGCTTCACACAGAACATATAAACATGCAAAAATTCAAACAGCACACAAGTTTCTGCAAGGGATTCATTTTTCTGGGGAAGGAAGACAATGCAGGTAGATTTCAGAGCTGAAATCTTTACCTGAGACCAAGTAAAGCAGAATGCCAGACACAGCAAAAATAGGAAGATAATTTCCTAAGCCTACTGTTGTGAAATTTAGTAAAAATTACTTCTCTCCACCCCCCAAAGAGACAAAAGATTTGATTTGTCCACCCCAGTGGATAAGGGGAAAAATCAAGATGGATGGTTTCACCTGCACACCTTTAATAACAACACCTCATTCCATCAGATCCCACAACACTTCTGAAGCACTTTGAAAATGTGGGGAAAGTGTGATGAGAAAGGATTTTTATCAGAATATGCATCTAGGAAGAGAGCTTGGCAAATGGGATGCAATTCCCTTTTGTTGCATGCGGAATAAGCGTTAGAATATGAAAAATGTCCTTGTTTTCCATAGGTACCTTCTCACTAAAATACAGTTTGAAGACCAGGATGAAGAACCATAATTCTTGGAAGGATGGTCCCTTGCTGCTGATAACTCCTGATATAAAAGGGAGAGGGACATGACCCTCCTCATGTTCAGCAGGAAAGAAAGTAACTCCAACAACCTGGGCCTTGGCTGCACTAACTTCCCTGAGGCAATCTGTCCCCATTTTAAACTTAATTCCAATACAAACACTGATTTAAAGCCAAAATCTGGGCTGTGTTTCACAAGTTGCTGGTTTCAGATCAGTGACCTTCAGATCACTGAGGTGCAGGTTTTCAGATCAGTTTACTCTTCTGAGTGTAAAGGGAGGAAGACCTTGATGCATCTCTGAAAGAACTGGGTCTGAAGGCAAAGCAAGCCGTTGTCATTTGCAGAGCAAATGCTGTTATACAAAGTTTGGGGAGGGTTCATTACTCAGCACAACATATTAATCAATGTAAATGTGATCAGGGCAGGCTGGGACAGCACTGACAGGCAGAGAAAGGTGACATTGAACGTTTGTCCCGGTGAAGGTGTACCAAACCAACCACTAAGAGGTGGCAAGGAAAGTCAGCACAGCTAAAAATGTTACAGATTTTAAGAATGTTTCCAAGGGTCAGTACAAAGACACTGATACTGAAGCACTTGCCTGCTATTACTGGCATCATCACTAAAAATTCAAAGTAAGATAACCTCCTGTCACCAACCACACAGTCCTTGAAAATTATTAAAAAAAACCCAAACAAACAACAACAACAACAAAAACCTGGCTATTTGTTGCTCCTCCCGAGATAGAAAAATGCCACTAGGAATGTGCCAGTTAAAAAAACCCCAAACATAAAAGCAATGAAAAGATACATTTATGGGGATTTATCAGGGAAACACTATTGTCTATTACTTAGGTCTGTAACATGTGTATTAATAATAACATGTAAATATAAAAAGGAAGTCCTTTTTTAGTAGTCATGTCAGCACTAGATTTTATGAAAAGAACAGATGCAATGTCCTTAGATTCACCCACACTTCCAATGGCTTTATTTAAAGAATAGTGAGGAAATATTAATTGCAGTTACATTGTTCAGTTTTGTTTCTAATAAATCTGAAGTTGCAGAGATGTTGTGCCTAGAAAATATGAAATGCCACAGAACAACCCAACCTCATTGTCTTGCTGTTGTTGGCTCAAACCAAGCCCAGCTAGAGGAGGACTCAAGTACCTGCATGTGCAGAAGAGGCCTGGGAAGGCAAATTATGAAGAAAGTAATTTCTTTGATGGACAGAGACTGAGTTACAGAGCCTGACTTCTGAGTCCTCAGGAGGCACTGGCTGAAGGCATTGTTGGGTAATATTTAGGGCAGAGTGAGGGGATCTGTTTCTCACACAGGAGGCCCAGCAGATGGTGGGAGGAAGCTGCAGCAGCTCAGATTGCTCAGAGCACGATGCCAGACATGGCTGAAGGGATGTTCACAGCTCTGGCCTAGCCCACTTATCTCAGATGTGCTACCAGACACTGGTGGCTCACATCACTCTCAAGCCAAGGTCATTTAGCACCAGCTTTATTAATCTGTAGGATATGAAAGAGAGATTGGGCGCAGCAGCTGCTGCAGCCATGGCAAATCCATTGTCTAGACCCCACGTGTCTATAAAAGATAACGTGTTTGGTTGGGAACAAGTGAGCTTGTAAAAGAACTCAGTACTTATGTCTCCACCACACACACTCATGGGTGGTTATGATTTTAGAGAAATACTTGCTCTGTTTTCCCCAAGTCTCTTTTGGCAGCCCCACAGAGAGCTGCCAGTCCTGCCGTGGGACTCTGCCTCACACCTGAGAGCCCCACTCTCACTTCTGCTGCCCACATGGGTTGTGTGGCTTTTTCACTGTTGCTCCCTCTCTGCTCAGCACATCATTATTCCAAATCCCTCTGTTTCTTCTCATGCCAGACAATTGGTCCTCCCACATTCATGCAAAGCTTTGGATACACAGAAACAGAATGTAAATGCAGTTTATGAACTTGCAATTAAAGACGATGTTGTGTTAGGCTTCCACATTGATGCAGCTGAAAACACAGCCTATAGTTTCAATAAGAACAAGACTGCAAACTTGAGTGAAACCACTTCCTTTGCTTAGACCTTTCATGCCTTCAAATGTATGAAATACAGAAACACTAAACGCAGCAAAACTTCCATTGTGAGCTCATTCCAGAAACCTGAAGCTTGGTTTGTCTCAAGGCACTAGGTAAAAAAAAACTTTCCTAAAATGTTGTTGATATAAAATATAACAGATATGATGAAGGGAGGTGTTCCCATAGAATTAACAGAGATGGAAGAAAGCTTTGAGTAGAGAGAAAGCAGATTCAATACATTTATAAAAACTGTATTACATGGAAACAAAGAAATTTTTTGAAAGACTGCCGATATCAGTTTAATGTAATGCAATTACTTTCTACCCTGTGTGATTTTGTGAGCATTTTAAACAGCCAGGTGTGAATCCAGCAGAAGGTGTGATGGTTTATTTTTGCTTATTTATTTTACTTCAGGAGGAGGAATTACTATTGGTCTAATTAATGGAATTGAAATAGCTACAGCACAAAGAAGATGAGAGTTAAAGATCAAAGTGTGACTGAACCTAGAGAAGCCACTTGGGAGCAGATTTACATGCCAGATGTGAATTAGCCAGATTCAGGTAGCCTGGGCTCTTCTCAGGCCTTCTGCTGTTTTTCCTGTCTGATTGGCTTTGTCTTGGGAGACACCCAAACAATCAGAAACACTCTGCACTGGGGCTTAGGAGAAAGGAGCCTCCTGGGGCCTACTCTGGTTTAAAAACTCTGAAATCAACAGTAATTAGGTGTTCATTTTTGTTTTTAATACCTAACATGCAACTATCTGCATTTGCAGATACCAAAATACCTTCAAAAC
Source organism: Hylia prasina (assembly GCA_013397195.1). Taxonomy (NCBI): domain Eukaryota; kingdom Metazoa; phylum Chordata; class Aves; order Passeriformes; family Sylviidae; genus Hylia; species Hylia prasina. Next base: position 865,557 of record VYXD01015747.1, on the reverse strand, counting down.
AAAATCTTTGATGTTGGTCTTAATTTAACCACTTAGGTGTCACAAAAGTACTTTTGGGGAGGGAAGCAACAGGAGAACTACAGACAGGGAAAGTTGGGAGAGTCATGTGGATCCCAACATTCATTAATAGCACTCCTACAGAAAATAGAATTATTCATGAAGTATTTTTGTGCTAAGGTTCACAGGCTCAAAATCTAAGCAACTGGGATGATATTTCTTCTTAATCTAATATGTATTTACAAAATCTATGCAAATCTCTATAAAAGTCAGAGTTGTTTTCCCAAAGAAACAGGACTTAACTCCTTTTTGTCTCTACTAATTATTCAATGCCAATGGGCCAGCACGCATGAGCAACCCAGTAATAATAAACCAGTAAGCCCACATGAGAGGGAGTGGAAAGGAAAGGAAACAGATTTTACATTTGAGCTTCTAAAAATTTTTTGGATTGAAAACTAAAAAAGGCACTCAGTTTCCTTTCTCCAAGAAGAGAGCTACAAAGTTTATCGTGGGTTTGCAGCCAAGCAGCTTCTCTCTGACACTTTCCATTGTCCACTGCCCTGTTCAAACCCTTCCCTTCAGAACATGAAGGGAAACTCCCACCTACAAGAGCTCCTCTGACCATGGTTGCTCAGGCAGGGCTGAGTCAGGAGTAAATCTCCGACTGCCAGAATGAAAGGCCAAGGAATGTTATCTGTGATTACAGAGGCTTTGCAGCAGCTCCTTTGGAGCAGTTTGCAAAATCCACATGAATCACAAATGCTGGCATTTCATCCAGTTGTTCTCTGCTAAAAACTACCAGGATTTGTGGCCACACACAACACAAATAGGGTTTTGGTTCCAGGCTTCCAAAAACGGGCTCCCTACTTGGAGAGTTCATGAGCTTCTCCTGATGTTCTGGTTTGGGTCAGCAAGGAAAGCATCAGGCTTGGCTGGGCTTGCTAATGAGTGTGGAATAACCAAAATCAGCACTGATCAATGAAGAGCAAGAGGAAAAAAGAGAAGGTAGAACTGCAAGAGAAAATGTTGATTTCTCAACCATGGAAACTAAAATGCTCTGATAAGGAACTGGGTTCACTTTCTCTGTCCCCAGCATGGCAAACATCCTTCCTTTTCTGAGGATGTGCAAGGCCTGAGGTGTCTACCAACTTTTTCTGCGCACCTAAAACTTAATCCCAGCCATGTAAACACTGGTGCCTATGTGTAGGGCTGAAATGAATAACAAAGCTATTTTGTTTAAACAGACCACGCTGAATCGTTCAACCTTTTTTTGGGGACATGACGAGGGGGTTCAAGAATGCTGTGTGTTTGGACAGTGTAAGACCTTTGTTGTTGTTGGGGAAACTCTGGCTGGATGGCTCCATCCATCTAAATAACTGGAATAAAAGTGCCTGGAAATGAGAAACACATGTGGGTCTCCAGATCTGTGTTTTTCCCGTGCAGGATAAATAGCAACTTTTCATCTCTCCCCAAGCCATTCAGGTATTCAGTGCCATGTGTCTCATTAGCCAAACGAGAGGTTTCCCTGAACCTCCCAAGGAAAGGGAAATGGGATTCCTGCCTCCAGTAAAAACACTGGACTTTCAAAGACTGGCCAAGAACATTCATTTTGTGCCTCTCCTTTCCTAAGTACCACCAGTCCAGAAGGCCACTGAAATGTCAGCTTAGGGGTGTTTCCTGAGAAGGAAGGGCCTTTTGCTGAATTTTGGCACATAGTTGTTGTGCAGCCAGGCACAGACTCACTGCAAATTGTATTTTATACTTCTTGTTTTATCAAATGAAAATGAAATTGAGGAGGGATGTAATCCTGGATGTGAAATAAATTATTGGGATAAAAAAAGGAGCCTGATTGCCTTCATAAGCTATTAATAACTGGCTTTTGCAAATATCATTAGTAGGTAAACTCCTATTGTAGTGCTTTTTCCGGTCTTAAGAATCTCAGTGTAAAAGTATTAAGATAAACCTGGAGTTCTAAGTCTTTGATGTACCCATTTAAAAACATAAATATGGGCTGCCCCAGGAGAATAGTGAGTTCAGCTGGTCTTGGATGCTTTGTTAACACATTTTTTCCATCAGTGATAGAATCTCAAGGAGTAAAGTGCTTGGAGCAAAAGCCCACAGTTCCACTTTTTTTACTACAGGTCTATCTCTGAGCAGAGCAGTGATCTCCCACAAGGCAGTGGTAATGTCTTCTTCTCAAGACATCTTCCAGTGAAATAAAGAAAACTGTAATATTAAAAAAAATCTGGCCATAAATGTGCATAGAAATATTTTAACTTAATGACTTCTTGTGATAGCTCAAGAGCAAGCTTATCTTTTTTGATAACAAACATATCAATGCTTGGATGGGGGTGACAAGATAGCCCTGGGTGACAAGAGATTCTGAATGTTACATACACAGAAAATTACAACTTCCTTAAAACCTGTGACATACTCAATGATTTCATGTGGAGATGAGGTATAAAGAAAGCAAATCAATGGTAATTTATTTTGCTTCCCTTGGTTTTCATTAGGTATCTGGTTTTCAGGACAGTGTCCCTACGCGTTTTTCAAACCTCCCGCTCACTACAAAATCCTTGGGAAGATGAGGGCAACTGCAGTATCACCATGAAAATGGCATTTGACAGAAATATTTCTTCATGTTCATGAAAATATTTATGAACTTTTGAACATCTGAGCATTTTTATAATCCTACTGTTATTACGTATTTTGCCCATATTAAGAATCTCAAGGCCATGTTTAAAATCTGAAGTATTGCATTTCAGGGCACCAAGGGGCCAATGTAGTTTCACTGTTGGAGCTGATCTTTATGCCAGATTCTGATTCCCCTTAAAATATTCCAGATTCAGGAACACGTGCACCAATGACAACTGAAATATATGACATTTTTCAAACCACACAGAGAGGAGAATCAGGTCAAGTGTGCTTCTGGCAGCAATCTGGAAATCCTGTAGGAACTGGAGCCCTCCTGAGACCTCACGACAGGGGCTGTGCAGGAACAACCTTTGCTGAAATTTTCCAACAAGTCCACCTCTAAACCATAATTTGTCTCTGAGCATGGGGAGAGCAAAGGAACAGAGAAGATGTCTGAAGCTCTGGAAAGTTTCAAAGATTCATGTTTTGAAGACCCCAGTCAATTCTGCTGGGCCAGTGACCAGCTCAGAGCCAGTGTCTTCCACACTCAGCTCAGATATTCCCTTTCCCTATGGAGTGGGATATGACAAGCAAGGCCAAATCCAGGGTAGCACCTCTAACGCTGTGCCTTCTACCCAGATAACTGAATTTCAGGCTGTCCTGTACATTACAATGTAGGATGGTGGATGATATGCACAGTCCTATACTTCTGTCCCCACAACAAAACAAACACTCCTGTAAATATTTCACTTCCCGAAACAAAAAGGAGCAAAATTATCCTCAGATTAAACATAGGCAGCTGAGGATAGTGAGCTGAACAGCATCACTCTGACAGTTTTCTTAAGAATACCTAATCAATTAATTAATAATTAAATAGGTAAACCCACAGTTCCTGCATGTAGGTCTTACATTCACAGCACATCCTTCCTCTCTCCTTGATTTTTCAAGAGGCCCTGTCTTCCTCTGAAATTCAAGCTCTAATTCTTAATTCCTAATTTTCTTAAATGTAAATTGGAAGTATAAATATTATGTTCAAAAGCACCAAAACAATGGTGCTGAGGGACAAAGAGGCTTGTTCACTCATTCACTCAAAAGCTGCGATGAGAATGCGGGATGTGATTTGCATGGGAAGAATGGTACCAACATCAAAAGTTACTCCAAACAAAACGACTGATTCATTCCCAGGGAGAGGCAACGATCTTGTATATTCAAGCACATCAGGCAGAGTGAATTATTATACATAAACACTATTGTATTTTAAGATAAAAGCACGGAGTTCCCAAAACATAGGAGTAAATTAGCATTTCGGTTCTGAAGACCTGAATAAGCTGAATATATTTCCAGAGAGAAAAACCACCTGGTTCACTCAATTATAAAAAGCTCCCTCTCATTTAGCTATATGGAAGTGACAGCTGGATCCTCCCTACACCTCTAGCTTAATTTTTAGGTATTGCTGCTTGTTCCAAAGCTTGCAGGACAAGAAGATGAAGGAATTCTGAGTATGTATTACCAGTGCAGATAAGATTTACATCTGACATCCCAGAATAATGACATCTACACTGGCAACTTTTCAGAACTGAGCAACTTTTAAAATCCCCTTTTAAGCTTTGCAGCCACAGAAGACTCTTAATAATTAATTATAATTGATTTTAACCTTGTCCTAACCTGGGCAAAATGGCAAAGCCAATCATCATTGTCCAGATGGAATACGAGAAAAGAGCCCCCAACACACAGCTTTAAAAGCTCCAGACATGAGCAGAAGATAAAATATTTAGTCTGCAGAAGCCATGACCTCCCAATTCCAGCCAGTTTTGAACTTGAATTGATTTCCGACAAGGCATCTGGGAGATGATTACAACAAAATGCACTAAAGCTGGGCAGCCTTTATTTTAACATCCCAGCAGCTTAACCTGTTAATAACAGCAATTGTTTTAGATACAATACCAATTTCAGTAACAGACACTGGGAACGGGCCATGAGATACAGTGGTGTTAGAGCACAGCCACTCGCATTCCTCTCGTTTGTGTTTCCACCACAAACCCCACGTTTCTGAGCTTTAAAACTCAGCTGAGGAAACACCAGCCAGGGCTGAGAGGCTGGAGATGGCTGAAATGCTGGCTGAAGCCAAGGGGCCTTTCCCTGAGTAAGGATAAGCACAATCAGAACTTGGGCATCAAAGAATTTATTATCAACTAAGAGATGGAAATACCAGAGCTATGTATTTCCTGGAGATTTCACCCAAAGGATGAAAAAGCCTTTGCAGTAGAATCATAGAATGCTTTGGGTGGCAGGGACCTCAAAGCCCATCTTGTCACACCCCTTGCCATAGGACACCTTCCATTGTCCCAGGTCGCTCCAGCCCCATCCAACCTGGCCTTGGACACTTCCAGGGATGGGGTAGCCACAGCTTCTCTGGGCACCGTGGGCCAGCATCTCACCAGCCTCACAAAGCATTTCCTCCCAATATCCATCTAAACCTATTCTCAGTTTGAAACCATTGCCCCTTGTCCTGTACCCATGAGCCAAACAAGGATATTCCCAGAGGCATTCTCACTACTGAGCAGCCCCAAAGTTAGTCCAAGACTTTGAAAGAAAAACCCACATTTGTGGATTACTTACAGATAGAGATTTCCTGACCTTATTTATTCAAGCAAGTCAATGGAATTAGTTTAATGACTGAATTAAATAGGATGGGCCCTTAAGTTGCTAACACAAACATCACAGTTGTATCTAAATAAAAAGACCCAGCATCACATAATCTCATGTGATTTCTCTCATGTTTTCATTAATTGCCCTTGCATCACCAGTATTTCCCATTGTAAATATTTTGTTCTAATATACTTATTTGTCCCAAACTTACAGCAAATTCTGAAGCAATACCATTTACAGACTATATTTTCAGATACTGTAAAGGAAGGTATGTGAACTGCCCATGGAACAGAAAGTAGAAATGGTTATAAACTTAAAAAAATTAAATTATGAGACCACAAATTAAATTGGCAGAAAGAATAGCTTGGACCTACTCTTGTTTCTTCCTACCCCATTTGCCTGGGATCAGCAGTCAGGACCGTCAGCTCATGTAGTTTTCTTTAGTACTTTACTATTTAGATTTTATATTAATAGGAAAAAATAGGGGGGAAAAACCCACTTTTACTGGTTTTTTACTGATGCTGCTATTTGAAGAATTTGCAAGGTAAATGTCAGAAACATCAGTGCTGGGCATATCCTGTGGGAGTCTGGAAACAAGACTAAACTGTACTATTATATTATAAACATCACCTAATCCAACCACAATTAATGAAGTGGTGGCTCAAACTGTTTGAGTGGGTGGATTTTTTTGCAATAGCAATCACTATTGAAATATTCCTTATTTTAATATGCAGATGTTTCTTCAAGAATGGACCTTTTAAGCTCAGCTCTGGTATTCCATGCAGTGCCTGCATTCCTTAGCATGTTTTTTGACTTCACCCCTTTCCCATTAGGGTTGGAGGATAAACAAGTGTGTAAATGCAAAACAATCCTGCATTTATGACTCAAACAATATTGAGATTTTCACAAGTAACCCTGAGACAATTACAGCTGTTGGTACCATATTTTCACCATGGAAACTTTTGTTTTCGTTAACAATTGAAATTACAATCAGATGTGCTCATCCCTTGTTGAAGTAATGAACAATGGTACATCTGAGAGAGGGACTCAAAGTGCATCATTTATCTTATCCCATTTTCAATTAGGCCAAGCGCAGTGTAAGATGGTTCCAAACTACACCACAGTAACAGGGCAAGGAAATTTATTACCACTCCAGTGCTAATCTTAGCAGATGGTAAAAAAATATTTTTAGCATGAAATATGCTAAAGCAATAAATCTAAACAAGGTAGATGTTATCAACTAATATCTCCCCAGTGTGAGGTAAAACTCCTGCATGACAACTCAGCATTCCTATAAACTCGGGGTGAATGCTGGAAGATATAAGTCTCTCTATAGGATGAAAAATAACAGAAATTAGTTGAAAAAGCATTCCACGTGCAGTTTAATACAGCATAGCTAGTGAAGGAAAGAGAGGGGCAGGATTTTGCTTAGCAAGATTTTTTTTCCCCTAGACAACTCATTTTTTTCTTACAGGAAATTTTTCGTTGACTCTGGGAAAGATATAAATCCAGTAATTCTCTCTTGCTTTGGAAAAAACCCTAGTCTTTGAACAGAATACAAAAAGACAAATATTAGAAAAATCTTAAGAAAGAAATATGCAAAACTTCGGGCAAAGGGACACAAAAAAAACCCTTCTCTTGCCAATCTATAAGCGTAACAAAAAATATAATAACAAGCAAGAGTAGAACAGAAAATGGTTACCATTGTTCTCAATACACATTACAAAACACGTGAAATTCAGAACTCAAAGAGTCCTGTATCCATGCAGCAGTGAAGATACTGAAAATACTGGGAGTAAAAAATGCTCAGGAAACTTTGGAGACTTTTTATTTATTGTATTATAATAAAAACAGTTCATTAAGTTATAACAAAATTAAAATTAGCAAGAATTTCCCACAGGCAATGATGCCTTTACCATTCTAAAAATCCTCCTGCTGCTGATGGATGTGATGGATGTGATGGTTTGTGAAAATAAATGACAGGTTCCAAATTATAAATAAATAGAAAATTTAGTCCTTTTTGAGGACAAGAAATGAGGATTTTGGCCAAAGCCTTTGCCTGAAACAGCAAATAGCAGCATAAACCTTGTTTCAAAAGGGGAAAATAAAAATAAAGACTCAAGACAAATTAAACAACTTGTTTAATATATTTGAATGTGCACTTCAATTTTCTTACAAGTGTTAACTTGCCAAGAAAATGAGATAAGGAGTTCATGTCAGGAGATGGATAGTGTGAGTTTTGGGTTAGGAATGGGCACCACTAGAGAAATAAAGGAAGTGTACATAGCTCAAAAAATAAAAAAAATTGTTCCCCTTAGGAATCCTGCAATTTTTTTCTTCTTTTTTTTGCTTTGTTCCTCCTTTTCCAAGCATCAGGTACAAAGTGTTTAAAATTAAAATAACTGCTCATGAACTACCAGGCAGGACATGTGTGACTCCCAAGAATCTCATCAGACTGATCTCTCAGGGTAATGAAGTGGAACTGATGACCAGCTCAGTGGCCACAATTAAACCAAAGAATAGCAGGAATGCAAAAACCTTATGTATTGAAAACAGGATAAAATGTACATATTGCAGGCTAGAGAATTACCCAGAACTATTCCACACCCAAACCTTTCCAGGAGAAGACTGTCCAAACTGAAATTAGTTTAATATATTACCCAAAACACTGCTGTAATTTTCATTCTCGAATCACTTGACTGTGTGGATCTATTTTTTTCTTCTAAATTATGTCAGAACAGAAGTAAAAATGAGGAATATGCTTTTGTCCCAATGAAAACTAAAAAGCTCAGTTCTGTAGTTTTTACTCAACAGAGAGACTGGCAAAAGGAGAATGACGGCTACAAGAGCAAGCCCACAGAATTTAAATAACTTCTCTATCTATTAAAATATAAAAACTTATAATAAAATTGTGACTATAAAAATCATGGAATTAATCTATATTGTGTCTTTACAGTTTTGCTTCAATAATAGAAGTAAAATACATTAAGGTTTTAAAAGCAGTAATTTTGTTTCTCTAAGATTTGGCTCTTGCATTTTTATGCCTCAATTAGGAATTTCCTTAATTTGCTCCTTGGTTCAGGTGCGCCCCAGCCTCACAGACTGACCACACAAAGACTGAATTAATTCAAGGGCTTTTTAATAAACCTCAGAAAGTTTTTACAAACCTTCTAGATTAACCATAAGCCCACGAAGTGGAGAGCAGGATTCAGACTCTGCCAGCGCCTGAGGCTGAGCTGGCATATGCCGGAGAGGGCTCCCTGTGTGCCAGGCAGGCACAGGAGGACATCTTTTCAAACTTAGAGATGTTCACATCAAGAGTCTCCGAGGTGCCAACATCAAGTCCAGAAGTTCGACTTGTGCAGAATCAAGATTTTAATGCAGCAGGCCCAGGAGAAACCTCCCAAGAGGCTTTGAGTGGGGGAAAAGAAGGTAAAGATTATGCATAGTAAGACAGCAGAAGAAAATCACATACCTAATTTAGGTTGGGGTTACCTGTGCATCAGAAACCGTGAGGAAGGTGTACTGGGAATGAGTGATGGATGATATGTGATGATGATGAAGCAGCTCCAGGAGCCGGAGCCATGAGGGGAACCACTGGCCCAAGCCATGAGGAGAAAGACTGGAGTGAGCCATGAGGCAGCCATTGGCCCAAGCCATGAGAAGAAGGATCAGCCTGAACCATGAGGGAGCCATTGGCCCAAGCCAGGAGGGGAAGGACTGGCCTGAGCCGTGAGGGAACCATCGGCCCACGCCGTGAGGGAGCCGTCAGCCCAAGCCAACTCTGTGAGCAGGAGCTGCTCCACGCTGACAGCAGGGCCTCTGCCACAGCAATTCCTGCCAGGAGGGCTTTGTTTGTGCCCCCCACAAACTGATTCAAGGCTGGAGTCTGCACTCAGAGCCACACAGATGTCCTTGGGCTGTAACACCATCGCCAGATGTGTGTCGCCTCCAAGCTCTGGGCTTTGGAACACGCACGCCTGAGGAGGTGAACCTGTTCCGGGGACGTGGGACTCAGCAGATTCTAGACACAAAAACATCAAGTAAAGTAACAGCAAAACCAAACAGCTTAGGGAAGCAAAGCAAGGCACCTCTATATAATTCCTGGAAAGGATTTATAACCTATAAAAACATGGATCATAAAGCCATTGGCAAACAGATACAAGTTATTTCTAAAAGCTCCTTAGTTTAGATGTCAGAACTTAGAATTTTGAATGAACTGACCCCGCTCCTCAGGACACCTAATTCCATGCCTTGGGAATGTACTGGCTGTTCTTAGCAGAGACTTGATTTTTGATCCTTCCCAGTGCTTAGACTTCTGTCCAAGGAGAGGCTCTCAAGTAATCTTATGAATGCACTTTGAGCTAAATGTTCAGATGAAAGAATTTCATAAAAAAGAAGCTTACAGCATCTGGCCACTCTGCTTCCCTTCAGCACAGTGCTAAGGACTTAAAGTGAGATATACACTGAGGGGTCAGCACCCGAAGTGTAATATGCATGGCAGGGAAGCTTTCCATCACCTGTCACGTGGAGTCAAGTTGCTATAAATCTTGGGAACAAGATGGCTTTTTCTTCCCTATGTTTTTATGAGAAACAGGTTGGAGATAATAACTGGTCTGACTCTCTGACCTACTTCCTAGTGAATGTTGCCTTAGCATGTTACTGTGCATCCTCTGAGGGGAGAAGCTTTTCCTCTCTCAGAGGAAAAACTGGAGGATGGATCTGAGGCTCACTGTGCTTTTCTGCTGAGATGCAGGGATCTCACACTGCTGTCAGCAGTGTTAGCACAGAGCCAGCCAGACCTGCCCACAGTGTGAGGGCTGGGATCCTAAATTGTCCACAAGGTGCTGAGCTCCTGGGCAGCTCCAGATGTTGCTTTTGGCATTCTTTGTACATTTTTCCTACTGAAGAAGTTCTTACCACACAAACCTGCTAAGGCACAATCCCAGATGTCTGTGGTCACTCAAAAGGCAATCAGACCCATTTCACAGGGTGTCAGTTCATAGGATCATTTTGTTCTCTTCCAGAGAAAGGACTCCCAGCTCTAAACCCAGCCAGCAGGAGATGAGGAGTTCAGAAGCATGCCTGCTTGTGAGGGTGTATCCCTGTTATCCAGAGGCACAATTCCCATTCAACTGAATCAACAGATATCCCATATGGGAAGTAAGTAGATAAGAGATAAGTAGATAGAATAAGATAAGAGATAAGTAGATAAAAATGACTTGGTACTAGAGATTCAACCTGCAGTGCAAAGTTTTACTCAGGGAGAACATCTGTATTTTGTGTTTCTGTAAGTCTGGGGAGTTCAAAACATCAACTACAGAGAAAAAGCAAATAACATAAACATAAAGAAAACATAAGTATGGTTGTTCTAACGAAATTTTGTGAAATTTTTGACCTATTTCAGAGTAGAAAAGTGAAACCATGTCATCACTATTATTTCTCTTACTTGAGCGAGCTATTCTTTCTAATAAAGAACCAGGAGAAATAAAAAACCACTGATCTTCATTTATTGACTTCCTAGTGAGTATAGTTAAAGTTGACACAAATCAATCACAACAAAGTTAAAAGGATAATACAGCATAATATGACACAAGATTGTACTGTAAGTTTACTTACTGAAACTCAAAGTTTTAACATACATAGAAGAGAAATGCCCAGTTAATTATATTCACATGCACAGTGTAAAAGGAGAGGGAAATTCTTGGTGCTTATAACATTTTAAAATGTTTTCTCAGCCAAAGCAAGTAGAAAATACAGAAATGTGAGGGGAAATAGGTCTCTTTCTGAGGGAATAAATGGCTCTTTTATTTCCTTTTCTCTTCACTTGTTGCCATTAATTTAAATCTTTCCAGGCACTCTGCAGGCAGTAAAATGGGCCAAAATATTCCTTGCTGTCAAAAGTAAATCTGGTTACAGTTTTGCTTTAAAGATTGTTGGCAAATGGCAAGTGAACATGCCAATAAAGAGCACTGCTGCCTTATGCTCCTTAAACATGGAAAACAAGAACAAGAAATCTTTGGAGGGAAGGGAAAGCAACATTAAAATCACAATTAAGAAGACGAATCCAGCGGATTTCCATGGGCTGTGGCCCTGGGAACAAACAGGCTGATTGCCCTGGGATGTAGTGGAGGTTTGTAAAACTATGAGTGGCATGGAGGCAGCATCAAAGCATGAAGGAAACTGCTGCCTCCTTGCTTTTTAGAAGGATCCAGGAGACAGCAAACGAAATAGAAGCATGTCATTCAGAACAAGGACATGTTTGAGAAAGGTGAAGGGAAATGATGTGAAGTTTCTTTTCAGCATTGTCTCCCCAGCTGCCTGGTGGTGGTGACACCCTCCAGGGCACCCAATATCAACCCTCTCCGAAGGACTGAACTGACTCAAACACTGGAATAGAAATAAAAATAAAGGCAACCTTTTCTAAACCCCAAAATGGAAAACATAAAATTATATTAATTGGTTAATGTCATCAAAAACTAATTATCATAGCTATAATTTTCCTACCAGCCCCTTTTTCTCCCTACTGATAAATAATAATTATCTATTGGCTACAATAATATGATAGTCACAAAAGCACAATCTGGTGAGATTTAATTGTAATTCCTACAAGGAAAAGTTTCTCCTTTTAGAGAATCCAGTGGGACTTGCAGTGTTGGGACCAAGCTCTGCAAAGGCATCTTGGGGTGAGCAAAGCACTGGTAGTTCTGATGTATTGCTAAGGACACAAGTGAGACCAGGGGTGTGGGCAGAGATTCCTCCATCAAGGAACACTGGAAAAACACAGAGTAAGAAATGTAACTCTCATTCCCAGTGCCCTACCTTTACAAATACCACAGTGAGTGATGTGGGGTGTCTGTGGTTTTCCCACTGCTCAAAACCCACCATTGCCCATGATAAACAGACACTTCAGCTTTTCACCACAATGCAAATGGACCTTTAAAATGTAAACAGCACTTCGAATGGGCTCAAAATTCAGCAGCCAGAGGGGACATTAAAGAAATCCCTGGCAAGAGCAAGTGCTGAGTCATATAAAACTGACAAAATAATATGGGCAGTTATCACCCAAATGCATTATTTATCACTGAAACCCATTGACGCCTGTGCTTACACAGGAACCCTCCTGTGATATTGAAGGCCAAAGTGTCTTCTCTCCCTAACAACAGTGTTGTATCTTTGGCAACTCGAGCAGGGGCTGGGAAAATCAATAGCACTTCATGAGCAAGGTCTCAGGCTTCTTCTTTTACGAGGATTCTGTCAATGCAAGTGGCCATTACTGTACTTTAAAGGCACGATATAAAATTGCCTCAACAAGATATAAGACACACGGTTGGAAAGAACCTGGGGAGAGTATTTTAGTCAAAGTTAAATAGTTTCATCACGTAATTATTTCTATTGGCACATCTCCAGCTGGAGACACCCGTGCAGGGTAGGGGCTTTCTGGGATGGGGTGGGGAAATTGGAAGGGAGGGCTTTCGATTGGGCTCGGGCTGAGCTAAACAAGGTCAAGCTGCTAAAATGGAGCCACAGCTAAGCACCAAGACTATTGACAGCAACACAGCTACAACAAAGTTGCTGTCTTTTTGTTTTCATCTTTTTTTTTTTTGGAAGTTAAGTGGTCTGAAAGTAGTTTTAGTTTTATAGCTGAAAAATATGTCATCCTGATTTGCAGACTGGTAATTCATTTTCTAAGGACTGTTTAGAATTTATTCAGGGGGAAAAAGGAAGCTGTGCTGGTTCCTATAACTGATTCACATTATATGACAAAATTTAACTTTTGTGTTTCATGGGATTTTATGAATGCTACTAAAACCATTAGCTGGTTGTCTCTTTGTGATTAAATTTAACCACTTATGCAATACTTTAACTGATGACAGTCTCGCCTGTATTTATGTTTTCTTTTGTTTAAAATGCACATCATTGCAGAGAAAAGAAAAAGACACTTCCACTGATTCTCTGGGAATGAGAGAAAGCCAGGACAAGCACCAAAAAATAAAATCACAAACAACCAGAAGGGTTAAAATATTTTCTGCATGGAAAGGGCCGCCCACAACAGAGGTGTTTTCCTGAAAAGACTTTTTGAGTGCTAAATACATTAATTCCATGACTGAGTGTCACTCCTAGGGTTTTCCACCTGGGTTCTTTTTTTAAGAGTGCTCCCTTCAGTCAAAACCTGGCAGGTTTGGGTTAGAGTTCAGAGCAGGACACTGCCATCCCACAGGGCAGGGGATCCAAGACTTGCTTGGCCTTTTGAAGCCATCTCAGAAGGCTTTGCAGCATCCGCCCACACGGCCTCATTTTATTCCCTGAAACATATCAGAGCTGTCCTCGGGGTCAGGCTATAAAAGCACTGTTTCAGTGGTTTGGAGAACATAATTCCATGGTGTTTTACCCTGGAACACTGGCTCAGCCATGCTGGGAACCACCCAGGGTCAGGTGTTACGTGGCGTGGCCATGAACACGCAGCAGCATAAACCCCTCGATCGGGGGGACATCACTCACTTGGCACCACTTGGTGTGGGAAGTGCAGAGCAGTCCTTGATCCTGGCTGAACTGAGAGGATTAATGTGCTGCACCCACAGGACAAACCCTCTGCTTGTGTACACATGGATAACACACACCTGCTATGTAGGGATGAGCTTCCCAAATCAAATTGAATTTTTGAAGCTACTTTGATAGCTGCACTTGTCCTCTAATCTGGTTCACTTGGGTTTTTTTCTCAACTTCACACAAATGAACTGCTTCAAACAGTTCCTTGCTTTTTTTTTTACTCCATAATTAGCTGGTGTGAGGTTTAAGACAAGAAATATTTAGTCCTGGAACAATGACAGAAGTAAAAATGAATACTGTATCACCCAGCAAAGCCAGACATAGGGTTTCTGACCTCCATAAAAACCCTTTCCCTCTATTTCCAGGGAGACACTCTCATATATATCTCTTAACACTATGTCAAGGCCTCCTAGAAATTTTTCTAATACATTCATTATAAGTTCTGCATCTCTCTCTGAGGTGAGCCAGTGCCTTTGGACTGAGGAGTTAAAGGGTCAGGAATATGATAAATATCGATAAGACCCTCAAAATGGAAACTGATTAAGTGGGATATATTTAACAAATCATTGCATTTCTTCCAGAGGCTGTGATTTTCCAAACTTCACACTCGCAAGGCTTTCAGAACAACCACAGAGCCCTGCACCTGATGGACAGCAATAGCCACAATTACAGGGAGCTGAGGCTTTCCTACCAGAATCCATATTAAATATCACAAATTGCATGAGATGATGATGTGTTCCTGGAGCTACCAGTTTATAAAATAGCAAGTTCTATTTATTTGATTTTCACATTTTCTTGGAGGCTCCCAAAATACTTTTTCTTAAAATGCATTTATTGAAACATTTTTGTTTTCACAACCCAGTTAATTTATGTCTAGAAGGCCTCTGGATTTCTAGCCCTTGATTTCTCTCAGACTATCCCCTCCATCTAAACGCATTTCACATGCTAGTATGGATCAAGATTATCAGCATGTGACCTCTGTGTTGTTGTACACCCACAGGGAAGGAGGAAAATGCAAAGAAAATGCTCATAAACATAACAAAATGCAATATATCCCAGCTATGTGCAAGGATCACCTAACAGTACCTTACAGGGTGGATTGGCTCATAAGAAAATAATAAAAAATTTAAATTCTGACTATTTATTCCACTTCTCATTCATTTCAGGTGTTATTTAACAATGTGCTTTGTACCCTGACTCTTCACTTAACAACCTCTTAAACTTTTGAATCCTTGGGTGGGAATTTGACATCACACCTGAACATCTAAGTGTTGTTTTCCAGGCACTACGAGAGCACAACATGTTAAATAACCAGCCATTAATGTCAAAAAATCAAGCTTTACCATACATTTTTGGCATTAATTTTATAAGTACCATAAAACAAGCTTTTTACTGGGTAGTTTTGGTATATAATTTCTTCCACAAGAAGAATAGTTTCTGTATAGTTAACACATGTGGCAAGGTAAGGAAGCATAAAAACAACATCACTGTAAAATTCATACTAAATGATGGAAATAATAACTGGAATAAGCATAATTTGAGTAGCAGCCTGAAACAACAGGCAGAGTTGAGCAGTGCTAAAGCAGACAAACTGCAAAGGCAAGTGGTCAAATCTGAGACCTGAGCAGAAAAAAGGGAGAACTTTTCAGTTAAAAATACTCTTGCCATGAAGAAGGGAAGTATTTAAAGGAGCTGGTGCGACATCAATGGAGGAATTTCATGGATGTGGAGCTGTGAGGGCTGCAGCATCCCTTAGGAAGGGGGAGAAGCTGGGAGGGAACTCAGGTATGGACACCTGGCCGTCTTAGAATGGGACCAGCCCTGTAATTTTCCAAGAAGAACAGCAGGATGTTATTTAGCACAGGTGTCTCTGTAATTGTGGGACCGAGAGAATCAGTGCTCAATGGCCCATGGCCTCCCCCTGCCACCCGTGTAATGCGGCAAAGAGTCTGCACACGGGGAAAGGAAAAGTGGGAATCTGTGTGATCCACAGCACAAAAAGCATTGTTAGCCACCCACTGACTCTCCTGCGTGGCAAATATTTATTCAGGGGCTGCAGTTTCTGCTCAAAACCAACTTTCCTTGATCAGGAAAACAGACAGTAAATTTAAATTAATTTCTGTATTTTTGTACTGGTCTAGCAGGCGCCATCCTGAAATGTTTCTGTTTCTTCCAGATTTAATTATGTCCCCCACATATAAAAGTGTATGTCAGACCCATATAATCTTTCAGGCTTTTTCATTCCAACTGCTGCAGTTTTAGAAACACTGAAACTCCTTTCTGAGGACAAATGGCATGAATAAGTCAAAGAGTAATTTTAAGCAGCGGTGTGAACATCAATATGTGGCAAGCCCACTGTATTCCAATTCTATCCTTCCACAAAAATATGGAAACCCACAAAACTCCAGACTGAGAGTAAAAGACTATGTTCAAGGGATGCAATTTGTCAGCCATAAATCTACAGGTAAGGATCTCACAAAAAAAGGAGAATTTGATTACTCTTCCTGTGGAGGATTTTCTTTTCCCTTTCCACCATTTAAGTAGGTACTTGGGAAAGTCAAAATAAAATATTTAAACGATTAAGAAGAGGTAGATGTGCTCTCTAGGACATCAACTGACTCATAGACACGTTAATAACTTGGGATTGATTGAGTGATGCTACACTAAACCAAATAAGAAACAACCAGTGCCAATATCCACCTGGATTCATTCCTGTCCATCACCTGGCATGTCAGGATTGACATTCAGCTAAGGAAAGAAAAAGCTCTTTTTTGAAAATTCAATTAAAAATTCAAAACCTAATGATGGTTTTGCTTTCTTATTAGTTCTAGTTCTAAACTGTGGTTGTTAAGCCTATGTGCAAATATTCCTGTCCTTAAACCTATGTCAAATATATGACTGAGAATACAACTAAATTGCCATAACCTGTACCTCCAAGTAGGAAAGACTCAGGAGACATAAGTTCCAGTAGGGAGCATTCTCTGGTTTAAAGACAAGAATAGACACATGCAAACACCTTTACTGTCAAACACACTAAAAGAAATGCTCAAAAACCTCAGCAGCTTCTAAACTTACAGAAATTCAGGAGGAAAAACCCAAAGTGAATCTATCTGAAAACACGTAGCATTTCACAACATAGGCCAAAACAATTTATTGTGCATTAAAAAAGCCTCCTAAAAGGGACTTTTTTTGGGCTTTGGTTGGGTTTTTTTTTCTGAAAAAGAAGGTAACAACTTTGCTGTGTATGTTCTCATCCTCTCAGATTTTGGAATAATTCCCCTCTAACAGCAATTGGACCCTGCAAATCAGTTAGGAAACAACATTTAGGAAACAACACTGTCATTATAAAACCCCACACAGCAGAGCAATGTGAGGTTTTGCAGTATATAATTGTGCCAGCTTCAAACATGCAAAAAAGACAGCCATGGTGTAGCTGACCACACATTTCTTGTTAAAGACAACAAAATCATCCCAAATTCTCTTAAGAACTAAACATCCCATTTAAAATACCAAGTGCAAGTTAATAAGATACTTTTTCAAAATCGATAATTCAGATTTTTTCAATAAGTTTTCTATTAGCATTTCCCCCATCCCCCTAAATACCATTATTATTTCTCCAGCTGTATAAATAGTCTTATAGAATATGGCCTGAATGAATGCACCGCTCAGAAAACAACATAATTACAGCCATTTCCAGCAAACTGGGTGCCAAGAAAGTTACAAATTAATTGAAGGTTAGCGCTGAAAATTAAATCCTAGTCAGCTTGAAGTCATTTTTTAGGCTAGTTTATATAAAATTAAATAGGAAGTTCAGTCTTCCAATGTTCCATCAGCTTAGTGGAGAGATTTTTAAGATTCGGCTGAACAAGTGGTTTATGCTGTTCTGTCATGTGGAAAACCCTACCCTGTGGGCATTTCTTCTTTTCAGCCTGTTTTCCAGGTTCTCCAAATGGAGACACCAAAGCTCCTGGGTTCTTTTCCAGTTCTCCAGAAGAGAAGAACCTGTTCATGCTGACTGAACTTTCACTTTCTAATTCACAAGCACACACTTCTCTTTTTACTGTGTTTGTGTGTGCCTCCAAAATGCAGTGGTTAAAAAGTTTTATTCTTTATAGTTAAAAAGTTTTATTCCTAATGTAGAAAAAGCAAGAAAACATGAATAAATTTAATATTTTAACATAAATTTAGAACCCACAATTTCAGGTGTTTTAGGTCTTTCCATGGAGTCCAATTACAAAAAAAATAACCGGAAGATTCAACATGCCAGCATCAAGAACCTGATTTAAATTCCCACATTTCAGTCAGAGAACCCAGTAAAAACCACAGCAATATTCAGAAAACACTTTCCATCCCTCCATCTTGGAAGCAGCTATGGAGCTGTTGCTTCCTTGTTTCTTTGATCATCCCTTTGTGGAAGCACAGCATCTGGGGATGAGAATTAGGCAGTTTTCATGCCCTAGGAATACTTCAGAGATGGGCTGACACTTAACATCTTAAATCAATTCCCAGAGTTATCCAGAAACTTTACATGAAATCCCAAAAGCTGTTCCTATCTTTGTTGGAAAGCTCTGCCCACACTCCCTGTCCTTGCTGGGCAAAACACTCAACTTCAGCCATTAGATCCTGTGTTTTGCCTGCGAGGGACACAAACATGCCCGTGGTGAGAGGTAAAATCCAGGAGGTTTTCCAGCATCGAGAAATGAAGCTTCTGGTCCAAGGAGGATCCTCTGTTTAGTTCCCTTCTTTTCACCCAAATCAAAGCACCTCCCTAAGGAGACATCCTCTGCTAGTTAGATTTCCCACTCCCTTTGGAACCTGCTAAGCCCTCCTCATCCTAAATGAAATTAATCTTTCATCTCCCAACTCCCAGGGAACTGCTGGAACCATCAAGCTGAGAAGGGACAACCCCTGTCTTCCGTTCTATTTGGCAAACAGCTGACAGCAAAGTAACCAAGTACCCTGAAGAAAAAGTTACAAAGAGGCAGTTCTGAGGGGACAAGACATTCCTGGGAGAAGGGAGAAGCCAGGGCAGGTCTGCTCCTTGGGCTTTTTGTTCTGGTGTATCAACAGTTTCACATTAAGGGCAGAAAGAAAAATTCCTCTCCTTCCCTGCTCCTACCTCAGTGCCCAAACTGAGGGGCACATGCCAAAGTTCCTAAAACAACACCTCAGCGAGGAGAATCTCAGTCGAACTGCCAAGGCAAAGCCAAAACATTTCAGATTTGCTTCCCAAGTTACTATTACTCCAATATTCAATTGAAATATTCTTGTTGAGCCTCATTAGCTTTTAGGGATTTAAAAACATAATTGGGGAAGCTTTCGGTCAAAAGGCTGTTACACAGGAGGCCTGAATTTTGAAAACATTCCTGGCAAATATTTTCTGACTTATTCTCAGCCTCTTCATTCTCTGTTTTCTCTGCTCTTTTTCTATCCACGAAGGGTATATAAAGGGCATCTTAAACTTTAGTCAATAGATCCATTATTATGATTGGCTGAAAACCATAAAATACATCCATCAAGCCATTGTGTTGCATCTTGTGTTAAATTACGGTGATAAATAGTCCTTTTTTCATGACGTCACCTACTCAGCTATGCAGAAATCCATTCCCTGCTGCCATTATGCATCACTCAGGCTCGTGCCAGCCTGCTGAAAAATCCTCCCCACACCACGGCCCTGAAAGGCTGCTCTGCTCTGCCGAGACAAATATTTTCTGTTGCTTTTATGTCCTATTGTGGAACAATTGTTTTCCTGGTTCCCAGTGTTACCCCAAGCGTGCAGTAATGTCCTCAGCTATCAGCTCTGAGCATTGTAGCTCATGTACTTTTAATTGTTTACAAATTGCATCAGAACTGGATTGAGTCCATTTGTACTCATATTGTTTTATCACTATGAGATGATACATTTTGCCACCTTCTTCTAGGTCAAAATTGAATCCTATGGAGAGCCTTTGAACAGAGAACTAATATGCACAGGAGCTGAGCTAGGGATGTATAGCAATTTTATTATTATGTTTGGGATTTTGCTTTGAATTTAGACAAATCTTTCTTGTATAATTAGATTTCATAACACTTGAATTACAGCTTACAAAAACAACAATGAATAAGAATAAAAATATTTGGCTAAAATTACTTTAAATCAAATGATTGCCTATGAAAACAAAGAACACTACCAGCTTTAGGGGTTTTTTTCATGTTTCCTTATTATTATACATCCATCTTATCTTTTGTTTAAATAAATTGTCTTTTTCTTCTCTCATTTAGTAAAGAATAGAAGAGACAGGATAAGTCGGGGACAGCTTTTATAAAATATTGCCTTTGCATTTTGGCACTAACTGAAGAAAATGAGAGATGTATTCTAAGGACTGCAGACATTCCTTGCATTTACAATTCTCATTTAAAATTTAAAAAAAAAAATTGGGCTAATTTCCTACTTCTAACGGGAAAAGTAAGATGTAAAGGAGTAGTGTCAAAAGCAAGAACCAACAGCAAAAAACATCCTATCATTTTCAGGCTCACATAATCATCTTTTCTTGTTATTATCAGAAGTACAACATAAAAACAGAACTAGAGAAAGCAGGTAGCACCTCTTCTTACACAGAAGGATCTGCATCACTTCAGGCACAAAAAGCAGCTACCCCCCCCACCCCCCTTGGTGTTTCCAACACTACTAAATGTTGAATTAAGCCTGAGGGAAGTTGGCTTCGGCTCAAGGTAGGAACAAAAAACCTAAGGGATGTGGTAATGATTCTTCTCATCCCCTCAGAAGGAGGAATGGACACACAATAGGCTGAAAAGAGCTGGACATTTGTCACAGCTGTATCTGAACACAAACCTTTCCATGATGATGCTGGAAGAGCTTTCCCTGTGCTGCTGAACACAGAGCCACCTTCTCCTTATCCTACAGGCTGTGTATCTTCCACATTTCCAAACTCTAAAAAGGAGAGGAAGAAGACGAGCAAGAACACTCTGTGCTCATGCGGAGCCCAGGAGCCGAAATGTCACCTGCCAGAGCTGTAATCACCACCTGCTCTACATCAGTGACAACCCGAGTGGTGGCACTGTCCCACCTGCAGCTCAGTGCTTCCCACTCCTGCTCCAGGATGAAACACATCTCCATGTAATTAGCTGGAGAAAGTGAAGTTATTTCAGTTGCACGGCTGACACAGAGGAATAGAATGAGTTGCCCCCGGGGAAACACCAAGCAAACATTTCTAAGGGAAAACACAGGAGCAGCTTGTCTTTAGGCACAGTGCTTCTTTGCCCTTAAGGTACTGGGTCCAAATGGTCTGGATCTGGGTTGGGATCTGGAATAACAGAAAACCTTTTTGGCTTTGGTCTGGGTCAGGATTCAGAATGGGGGGAAACTTGGACTGGATAAGAATCTGAGATCTGGAATGGGGAAAAAACCCCTAGACTGGGTCACAACCAGGATCTGGAAGGGGCAAAACCCAAATTGGATTAGGTTTGGGATCCAGAATGGACGCAAACCCTGACTGGATTTGGGCCAGAATCAGGAATAGGGGGGGAAACCCAGACTGGATCAGAGCTGGGACCCAGAATAGGGGAAAACCAAGACTGGATTAGGGCTGTTATCTGGAATGGGGGAAAACTCAGACTAAACTGGGGCCAGATTCTGGAATGGGCTTGTTTTTCCCATCTTTAGACATAGCCCTTATTTGCTCTGAAGGCACTGGTTCCAGAAGATCCGAGGGGAAAAAAGCTGAAAAGTGAAAATTATCATTGTAATATTTTGAAGAGATTCAGCTGCTGAACCAGCCCCAACCGATTATGCAGCAGAACTTAAACTTAAAGCTCCCCAATGTCCTAAATCCTTGTAATGGAATCCACAGAGCTACTTAGTGGAAGAGAATAATGCCTTGTGCCCCTTTTTCTCTCATTCCTGTTGCAGCTCTAACCTCCGTCCAGTGTCATTACTTTTACTGGTAAATGATGAAAGAAGGCACCGTGCAGTTCATAAATTGGATTGGGTTGGGAGGACTAAATTCCTAAATATGTCTGAGCACTCAGTGAAAAGATTTGAGGTGGAAGAAGGAAATTTCCTTCTAGAACCCCTAGAAAGCCAAGAAAATGTAGAAAGACAGCTGAAGTACTTTTGGGGAATGCAAATTGTCAACATAATTTTCAAATTCTTTTCAAATTCAAATTACAGCTTCTGTGGAGAGCTGCTGTACAGTACATAAGGTACACTTTGGGCAGCGTCACTGGGAACATTTATAGAAACTTCCCTTTTTTCCGGCCATTGAAAAAGTAAAGCATAAGTAGGATACATTCAAAGATGATTTGCAAAATTTTGGCTTTTGCTTATGTAAGCAGACTGTCAGCTGAAACTCCCCCCCAAAGATGCTTGTGAGACTTTACACTCGGAAATTTGCTTGAAGAACCTGACCAGAAGAGAACATTTGGAAAAGATCCATGCTTGGAGAACAACGGGAATTTGGTTAAAGCTGAATCAACACGAATATTTCATTTGTGTTTGATACCTCCCAGTTTATATTAGCAATGGAAACCAGCTGTCTAAATGCTGAGAATCAAATGGGGATATGATCAAATGGGGAATAAAAGGTAGGGTTTAATGCAGGATTAATCCAAGAGCAGAGAAGCACCCAACAACTCTGAACTGACCAGTTATTGTAGAAAATTTTAACCAAAATATATTCTGAGAACAGCATTCAAATCCTAATTTTCAGAAACACTTAACCCTCGTTGGGGGTTCACAAAGGGGTGGGAGTGTAAAGAATAACTGGTCACAGAATTGGAGCAGTTTTACACTACACCTTTGCATTTTGTACCTTCAAAACCTGATTATAACAGGTTTTAGTTCGTCCCTAATAAAATTAATACTGCTAATGGCTGAGGTAACAAATGCCACCTTGGAGAGTGTCCCGTGAGCAAGCAGTGATTTTACAGTTTCAAAACATCACACAGACGTTGCGACCTCGTTGTGGAGCACGTAGCTGTGCTTTACTTTTCCAAGGGACGTACTACTGCACTGTGGAGTCAAGTACACTTGTCTCATTCCACTGACTTCTGAGGCATGATTTCTGTGCAGTGAGGGATGTATTTATCCCACTGCCTGCTGCCCGCTGTATTTACCAGCTAAGTGTCGCTGGTACGAGGTGATCGTATCTCTAGCACGAGGTGATAATGCGCTATTGTGTTTTCAACAATCCAGAGTGCAATGGAATACACCATTAATTCTGATAGGTCTGTGAGGACGCCTTTGAAAATGTTTTAAAAGACAGATTAGTGTCTCATCAAGGCAGAGATTAAGTGAAAATACTTTCAAATTTGTCATACAGCGTGGTATCTGTTGGGTTATTTATTATTTCATAGCGCATGCAAAGTAATAGATCAAATACACCTTAGAGACTCCTTGGAGATATCAATGCCTTTCAGTGTATTTAGATACACTGGCCAGCACTACTGCAGCTTGGCATTTTACTTTCTTCTTAAGACAACAAAGAGATTTTCAGTGCCTATGGAGATGCTGCAGTTCCCTGCATCCCTTGGTTAGGAAATGTAAACTCCCCCTAGACTTGTTCTTACCGGGCTGAACCGCTGTCCTATGGACTGTGTTGCATCACTACCACCTCCCCTGGAATTTAAATGTTAGACCTGGCTCAGAAAGGCTGTTTTTCCACTGATTTCCCTTTTTCTCACATTGCTCAAATGGAATGCTGGGATGGAGCTGCCACCAGCACTGGCCCGGACACGCCACAGTTTCTCCCTCACACGGGAGTGGGGCAGCGGGACGGACGGAGCCAACAATGAGGCAACGGGAAAAGAACTTCCTTCTCCCTTCTCCCTCCTTCATCTGATTTCACATAAGCAAAGATGGGAAGTAATACTGCAGCATATTGTTTGCAATATGCTCTCTTGGCCATAGGGAAGGGAAACAGTTCGGGGATTCTTTTAAAAGCATGACATACAGTCTTTATATTTTGCTTGGATGATGCCTGCCTTCTGCTTGTCTTATTTAGGTTTCAAGTCTTCTTAGCAAGAGTGTTCCTCTCAAATACATTTTGCAAATCCAGTGAACAATTTTATTAAAAAATAATTAAGACATTATTAACATTCATCCTTACAGCTTCCCACTCTCCTAACTTCCTCACCATAATGTTCTGCTGAAAACACTAAGTTCCCTACCACAACGCTTGCCTTTCTCCAGATACTTTGTCTGGAGACAATTAAAGAAAATCAGAATGACAATGATTATCAAAGGCAAAAGATAATATCATATTCAAAGAACAAAAATAGGATATGAGACCTCAAAATATCTTTACACAAATATCAAAGGTAAAAAGAAGTAAAGAGACTTAAAAAGAAATTATTAAGTAACAAAAGGCTCTTTTTTTTCCCCGTGCCCTTCAGATCATTCATGGCATTCTGATTTGAAAGGAGGATGACAGAAAGAGTGGGAGGTTGTCTGAAATTTTTACACTGGAAACAAGCAGGTGCAGACAATGAGAGAATAAGTGTGCTGAAAGCTGCAGTTCTCTACTAAGAAATGTTAATGCACAAGTCAAACCTATCGAAGGGGAAATCGCCTCCCACAACAAAGGGAAAATGTAGATGTGACAGACAGAGAGATGCCAGGCAACAATCAAAGAAAACAGATATCTAACCTAGTTATTCAGACATGCAGTATAACTCCTATTATCCTCCCATTATTATGAGGATAGTGGCATGTGCTGGAAAGTCATACACAGTGTCCCAGGACACACTTGAAACACAGCAGAGAAGCTCTTGACTTCAAGGATCCTGTATTCAGTCTCCAGTGAAGACACAGGGTGAGATATTGCAGATCTAAAGAATATCATATAGTTAAAAGCTGTCAGAGGAGAAAAGGGGAGATCAGCTGTCTTGAGAGATAAGCCACAACACAGGCTTGCCACAGAAATATACAGAAATTAGGACTTAACAAGGTTCCCATACTGAACACAGCTACAGATCTGGCACACAAAATTTGTATTCCCTATATTTACTTCTTAGCAATCTGTATTTTCTCTCAAATGCTTTTATCCTAGTTAAATGAACTTTAATTTCGGAAGGAGGACATCTAGTCACTTCGTCATTACCCCTAATAATGTGAATGGGGAACAGAATTTGTCAGTCTTGCTGTGGTGGAAACAGCTGGTGTGAAACCCTCCAGGTTATCTTTGTCCACCTTGGGAACTGCAAGCACAGTCCCGTTGTGCTGTTACAATCAAAGTCTCCTTAAGAATGGGCACACTTTTCCAGAAACAAGGAAAGACTGAGCAGTGCCATTTGCTGGGTAAGAGAGAACATCAAGAGGTTTGCAAGGGTGAGGAAGACAGCAAGGAAAAGTGTGTCACGCATTAGCTGCTTCTCTTCTGCTTTTTCCTTTTGTTACTTGGTTGTGCTTTTACTATTGTCTTATAATTTGGATCCCAATGGAACCTTCGGGTTTATTTCCCAATTTTTGTCCTGTAGGATGGCTTCTTTAAATGGCTAATCTGGGGCCTTGCTTGTGGCTCTGACCTCACCTTGCCACTCTGGGATTAATTCTACCCACCAAGCTGCACCTGATCAGCTGCACACACTGACAGATGCATCCCCTGACTGAATTGTCAGCTTCCTCAGAGTCCCTTTTGGGCTTGTTGGGAGAAGTACATGGGATGAGCCCCTCAAAGCACTATCAAGGGAATGGAAAGTGTTTTAATTTTAATAGTCCATTATTACAAACATTTTGTCCAAAAATGAATCTCAAAAGGAGTGAAGAAAAAGAATTTTTCACTTCCCCAGAATGCCTTCTCCCATGAAGATGGAGGGAAGAGGATACACATTTCAGCCTCACACCTCCACAGCACTTTGTAAAACAAACTGATTTCTCTGGGAGGGTTGTCACTCTCAGCAGCTTTTCCCCAACCTTTCCTTTATTCCAAAGCCATTACAGGCACTGTACTTTGCACCTCTGTGTGCAGGTTAAAATATTGTACAACAACCATGTTTCAACAGCAGCACACAGTCAGTAGACTAAGATGTGCTCAGAACTTCATTAATACATTCAGCAGTTAGGAACTGGGGAGAGAGGAGCACAGGGACATGAATTTACTGTTTGCATTCATTTCTGGGCATGAAACATTTTTCTCTCATTTAAAGAACTGTATTTGACTAGTTTGACATGTTGAAGATCCAGCTGGAGAGCAGCACCAGATGAGACCATGCTCACCAGCAACAAGGAAATGTCTCTAGTGCACGTTCCCTTGCCAGTGGTTTCTAGGAAGTGACAGGCAGTGCGGGATCCACGGATCAGCTGCTTCACTGTGCTCATTCCACCTCCCGGTGCTGGAGAAGGCATGCGCAGGGAACTCGCCCCACTGATGAGATCAGCACTGCCATGGCAAATGGAGGGAAAATTGTCCCAGGAGGATTGGAAAGATGGGAGCAGAGCCCTCCCGACACTTCACACAGCACCTGTGCTCGGGCTGTGCTGCTGGGAGCAGTGCTCACTGCTCTGCTATGGAGCCAGGAGTATTCCTGCTTTGGCTCAGCTGTGCTGGTAAATTCAGTAGTGCCAGGAGCGTTCCTGGGCACTGAGACAATTCTGCCTGCACTTAAATCACTGGCAGCTTGGACCAGGGTCAGCTTCTCCCAGCAATTCCTGGGTCAGGTTAGGACTTACTGTATGGATGGGCACATACCATTCCCAGATGGCAATTTACAATAGGACAGAGGTGGCCAAATGTCTAAATGTTCCAGAAGCCAAGGTTCCTGTAAATGAAGAGACTGAATGCAGGGCTGTGGAAACCAATACAGTGACCCCCTGTGCCCCAGACCTGCTCCCTTCAGTTAAATATGTAGCTTAAGAATTTAGATTCATATTCAAGGACAACAGCACTCTTTGCATTTTCCCTTTCTGTTTGGCTGTCTACCCCATATACAGTTTTGAGTCTTGTCCATCACTGGGACAGGGATTTCCACTTTTAGGCATTTGACTTCCCTTTGGCAATTCTGAGTGTTTAATGTAGGTAAATCTGAACTGTCCTGTGGAGGATCCTCTCTGTCCACTGAATATTTACTAATGAATAGGCCTACATTTCTAATTTAGGTATCTGAGCTTGATACTTAAAATTGAGCAGACTCAACCTTCACTAGAGCTCTTTTTGGGGTCCTGATACTGCTGGTGGCTTTCCAAAGACAAAGCTCATTGGATCCTTCTTCTGTTAAGTAATCTTGAATGTTCATGAAAAAATGTTCTTCTTCTTATATATGCCTTTGTTTTACAGGACAAAGAACTGTAAATACAGATGTAAATTATATCCCTATGAAGGCCTTTTGGTGGAAAATTTCAAGGACGGGTTTGCCAATGAGGTAACCAAAGCTTAATGCCCTCTTCTTCCAGCTTCTGGGACCCAGTGTTTCTTTTGCTATGAGTCATTTTATCCTTCCTTTTTATACTGAACCTCCTCCTTGCCTCCCAAGAGCTGCATAAGCCCTTGCCACTCGTGATTCAGTTCCCTTCTCAGAACACACAAGGACTGTCCCTGGTCTGCACCCGATTCTGCCCAGGGCAAGGTCCATCAGGCACTTCAGCATCGGTGTTTCTGCAGGAGGTAACTGCTGGGAAGTCTGAGGCCAGAGGCCAACGGGAAAGGAAAGATGCTGATCAGCTTTCCCCGCCTAGTCCTGCCTTTTCACCTCTGATTAGTCAGCTCTTAAACATCCCGGCTGGAGGATGCCACTCAGCCCCTGTTTGACTGAGAAGGTGGGTAAAGCTGCAGGTGTCAGGGACAAGGGATGCCTCTGCATTTCTGACTTCTCTGGGTAATCCTGACTGCCACTGATACAGTCACTGCTGGTGTCTCTGTCCCAGCTGAGTTAAGATTACCAGGAAAAGCAAGGCCACAGGTCTGTCCTGCCAAAGCTGTGAGATCAGCATTAGCTCCTTTAGTTAAAAATCCTTGTATAAAGCACAAAAATACACAACTGTTAGGGTAAACATGAAATTGCCCTCTCCCTATGGAAGCTAGGATTTCCAAACAACAAATAATTGCTCAGGACAGAGCAATGAAAAACTTACCATGCACCAACCTGAAACAACCTCACTAGTACAGAAGAATTATGTTCTAGATTCCGTGGATTCTTTCCAAGGTGCACGACATGGTGACTCCTTCTAGAAGTTATTTTTAATTAAATATTTCCAAACAGTTTAAAAATCAGTGCTGCATTTACCAAATCTCAGATTGGGAAATTGGCCTCGAATTTCCCTGCATGGTAGATCAGCTTTAAAGGACAGCAGTGGCAAAGTGGCTGCAAGTGCCCATAAATAAATAAATTAATAAAGACTAACTGTGGACAAGCAGTCAGGATGTCTGTCAGGGATGTGCAGTGCCTTGGGTATAAATCAGTGTAGCTCCACTGACTTTGATGACACCGGGGCAGTTTGAGGCGGCTGACACCGAACTGCGTTTGGGCTGTTTGTACCATCACAGCCTCATCAGCTGCTTCCCAGCGTCTGCCTCGCTCCTGGGGACCAAACACATTCACCACCTGCACCTGAGAATAGTCACCCAAGAGGAAAGTTAATCTATCTAAAAAGTATTCATCTTTTTGTTTGAAATAAAGTAAATTAATCCAAATTGTTGTGGGGTTTTTTTCCCCCAAAGCAAATGTGGGGAGTGATTGAAATTATTTTTTTATAAAAAGAGAAAAGGCTCAAAATTTAAAACTTCTCATTATTATTTTTTACAGATCAGAATTCTTCATTATCAGTCCAGCTGGATAATGCTTCTGAGATGATCCCACCAGCTATTTCTCCCTGCAAATCAGGGGACATGATTAGATCCTAAGTGGCTTAAAACCTGGCTGCTTTGGAAATCTCCTCTCTTGTTATTGTCACATCAACAAAGATCAGCAAAACTGCTACACTTGGAATCCCTTTCATATAAACAACAGGAATTGGTTTAGCTTTGTATTCCACACAGACAATCCTCAATTTTGGAATTTTATCCTTTCTGATTCAATGACCCACTTTATTAACCTCCAGAGGGTCTGCCCAGGACTATCTATTTTAATTAAGCAATTCAAGAAGTGGGCAGCTGAAGGCCAAGGAGCCTGGGTTATTATTGCTATGATTACTTTGAAAGAGTATTATTCATTTGCTGGTGCTTGCTTGTTGCATACTTGCTTCTTTTATTGTTATACACAGGCACTCAGAAAATGTGAACCTGCTTTTAAATGTGGAATAAATCAAAATACACAGCAGTGTGTTACAGAGGGCAAAGGCAGGGATGGGCACCACAAACACTCTTGAAGTCTGGGCACTGTCCTGGAAGTTTTTTGGTATTATATGAACAGGTGAATAAAGCAAATTGCACAGGGACCCAGAAATTTTTCTCTTAGGATACACTCCTGGTGGTTTTGTCTCTGATCACATGTAAAAATGGCTCAGATTTTTTTACCAACAGCGTTGCCAAGCTGTAACAACAATCATTCACTTCATAAAATATAGAGAGAAGAAAATACAAAATTACTGGGGCCAGAGCCACTTGGGCCTTCCAGAGCCATGGGCTGATTTAATCTTTGCTGAAGTGACCTAACCTTTGAAAGTTCCATGAAGGAATTGTTTGCTGAATTACCGATTGTAATGTTTCCCCCAGATGCTGTTCTCCTTAAAAGGTGTCATTCTCCCTTTCTCCCCCATTCCCAGCCATGTTCTCTGACAATTCTTTCCCAGTGGGACACAAGTTGTGTCCAAGGTTCTTTTTGGCATATGAAAAATTCACCACTTCACCTTAAAGAAAATTTTGCCCCAATTTCCCATTTTTGGGCACCCGTATTTGGAAGCACATTCTGTATCTAATTTTCAGTCAGTTACAAGCATATAGCATTCCACCTGTAATTCCTTCAGAATGCAGCACCCTGGCTGGGATCCAATGAGGTAGACAGGCCATTAGACATAACCAGAAAAGCCATCCCATGCCCACATTAACACATCCTTTTTCTAAGATGTCCTTTGACAAAAACACCAAGGCAAATTGTGGACAAACTATGCAGGCTAGAAAATACCTATTTTGTACATTTGTTAGGGGCCTTTTAAAAGAAAATGTGCCATTATAAGATAATAGCTGTGTCTAAGGTTCATAAAGGAGCACAAAGAAGTGAGGTGGTCAAATTCCATTCCTCGCAGCGTTTCTGCTTAACTGGTCATCTGTCCAAGACTCCCAAATATCATAAAGCAGATTTTAGCACCACAGAAATGACTGGTGATGACAGCAATGAGAGAGCAGCAATAACACACTGTCCCCAATGAATATTCCCCCTAATAAAACCACACTTACAGTCTGTGCTCCTCCCATGTTTTCTCAAGGCATCATGAATCCAATCCTCAACCACATTAAATCACTGCAGCTCCCAATTTAAAATGGGTGAGGATCAGTCAATGAGTCTTTAATGAGAGCTTGGTTGTTTTCCTGTAACTGTTACACAGAGATGCCACAGGAAGGAAATAATTTAAAAGCCAACTGAAGTAGGAAAAAACCCCATAAATAATATCCAGTGAAACTTGGAAAAAAGCTCCAGAACCTAATCTAGTGCTCAGGTTCGTGGATTCTGTACATGGTACTGGAGAGCTGGGAACACAGGGGCTGTTTACTGTCACTGCATTACAAACTCTGCTGGAGGACCAGGACTGTGATCCGAACAAATCATGTCTGGAAACACCACACACAGACCTGGGGAAATTTCCGTTACCTCTCCCTCAGCCAGGGAGGATCCCACGCACAGCACTGTCCATGCAGATCCCACAGTAATGCTGGGAAGCAGGATTTCAGGAATCTGCACAGCCCTGGGACACAAACTTAGAATAACAAAGACATCAAACTGTTCCATATAGCAGCTAAGGGTATTTTTCTCTCCTGCCTCTCCCACTTTCCCCCTTCCAAGCAGGATCTGGTCCCTCGTTAGGCATTTCTGACTTCCCTCAGGACTGAAAATCTTTGAAAAGACACTTTTTTTCCTCCAAAAAAACCTTCCAGCTGCTTTGCTCTCAATTTAAATAAGAAATACAAATATGATAATATAACTGCAGACTAGGAATTCAATCTTACTCCAGTAATTGTGTTCCTTATGTTTCAAAAAAATGTGTAGGGCTCAAAGACAAGTCTTTGGAAAAAGCATTACAATCCTACAGGGGCTTGGAGATAAAATCACATGTACAATTTCATGTTAAGTAATAAAGAGTTAATGGTAATTAAAAAAAACACATGACTTTAGTAATCACTGAATAATTTTTTTTTAAATTCAGCACTTACATTTAGAGGGGTAGATTTTTTAATTTCACAGAAGCTTTGCTTATTATTAAACATTTCCGAGAAGGTTTACAGCCATAAATTGTGGATTTTTCTGTATACGGCAATTCTATTGTTATGACTTAACCTAAAGAATACTAAATTAAAACTGATTTACTAAATAGGTTAAGGATAGCATACTTATTCAAGATTTCAACCCTATTTCATGCTTAGACAGGCAGATCTTAATTATACACAAAAGAATACAAATGTTATTAGCATGATAATAATTATTTAGAAGTCGTCCTCTTTAAAAAAAACCCTAAAATTAAAGCAGTATTGTCATTCGTGCAGGCACATTTTTCAGTGGAGTGACAGCTCTGCTAGTCCTAGATATGTTCAAAGAACATATACAATATTCAAAGCTGTGCAGCCGACATGTTATCAGGATAAGCTGGAGTAGGTACTGCCAGCACGGCACTACACACTAATCATTATGTCCTACCCATGCTACTACATGCAAATACAATCCTTTGTGACATTTTGTCAAATATTTGGAGCTTTCTGCACTTAGCGTGGTTCCCCTTGCACTCATTAACACGCAGCCACCCTGAATCTGTGTTGTTTGTACTTGGGTTCTTCACCAGGATAACGCCATGACAAATTAATGAAAGGCAAATTAAAGATTTAAGTATTTCCAAGTCTGATGGAGCAGGCGAAGGGCAGCAGAATTTAAGTTTGCCTTTGCAGAGGGGTTTCCTCCCGCCTGCTGCATTTGTGCTGTGCAAGATGTAAACATTGCATCCAGCACCCAGCACACAACACCCTGGATAAATCAATGTATAGGTGCTGGGTTTGCCCAGCCCACGCTGCAGGTCAATACTGGCTGTCAATGAGCCCACGTCCTATCAGGCTGAGAAAATGTAAAAATGGCTCAGGACTAAACACTTGGCTCCTGTACAAACGATGCATTTCTCAGCATTGATTTGCCAGAAGTGTTTCTGTTGTCTTGTTGCTCTAGGCTGGCATTTTTAATTATTTCTGAGACAAATGGAACGTTCATACACAGAAAATCTGTAGGGCTTCTTGTCAAATTAATAAAATAATAATGAAAGTAGTCATTTTGGACTGCAAACTGTCAAAATACCTGAAAAGCTCTACAGTAATCTACATGCTTAAGCAGACTAAAATGCTTCCCCATGTTATTTTAAACCCTAAATACTACAACATAAAATAGATTGTATAGTGTCCATTGTATACAATGACACCTACTGTGACAAAACCGACTATGTTTAATGACCTTTTTAAATCTTATACCTAGAGTCCATAAAAGCATTGTAATTCAGTTGTAAAACACACTTTAATAATCAAAATGCAGCTGTTAAAATAGCATTGCTCATAATTCTAACTTCAGGCAATTTTTTTGTTTTTAATGCAGAAGAGCAGACCACAGTTTAAAATTCCTATGAGGTCACTATTGGCCATTACAGTGGTTTTTTGCAACTTAATAATAGATGTTTTAAAGTTTAAGTGCAGCCTCAGGCACTCATAAGCATTTATTACAAATCGCTGGTTGCCTCCCTTATGCAGAGAGGAATAACATTTACATACAGTAGCACAGATTAATAAGATAAAAAATTTGAAAAAGCCGTCAGTCAGGGAGTGAAACTGGTGCTAATAAAGCCCACTATATTCTTCGGAAATATCAAGCCGTCTGTTCCAATATTTTGCCATTCCCCATGAGGTATACAAATCCAAATCAGATAAGACTCCAGCAATGCCAAAGACATGCTGCTCTGCTCTCCAGTGGCATCCAGCTGAATCTTTTATTTATCTTCAGAGCAATTGTACATTCTCGGGTACTAAAGACTGAAATAAACCCAACATCCCTCATCTGAAAGTTTCATAAAACGGGGCCCCGTTCCTTCCCTGGTTGCTAACCCTGCTTAGTGGCTACAACCTGGAGTAAAGGGTGTGGAACAGCAGGTGAGGTAAAAGCCACACATCCTGCTCTGCGTTAACACGATGCTCACATGGAGCACAACACGGAGGAAATCAAATTGCTTAAGCAAAGGAAATCTAAGTAGCCTCACATTCCCCTCACTGCTTTCTATTTGACAGAAAACTCAGGAGCTGGGCTGCCAAAGGCATTAGGAACAGCGCAGGTCTTGGAAAACAGCACACACAATGTGCCATTATGATTAAACTGCAAAGGTACTTGTTAGAACAAATCACTTTGTAAATCAAATAAACTGCAGCATTAAAAAAAAGTGTAAAATCATTTTTGCACCCTTGTAATGCCAATAATTTTAAAAGTATGGCATTAAGGACAGAAAGTTGGAAGAAGAGCAATCAGGAATTTTTAGTAATATTGCTCCCAAAGATAAACCATGTTTATTTACATAAGTATTTGTGCCTCTCTCCTCCTCTCGCTATTTGAGCAGAGCTGTGAATTGAAGACAAAACAGAGATACAGTTTCCTTCTCATTTTTCTTCAAGAACACTGTCATATTAACATTGAATGATTACTAAAAATTCTAATACACTGGTGTAATATTACCTTTTGCCAAATTGCATTAATCACAAAGTGAGCCCACTGCAATCAAGTAATTAAGTGTAAAAAAATTCGGTGGATTTGCATAGACTATGTGCCCAGGATTGTTTGCTGTGCTACCATGGCTCAAATTCCTGGGCTTTTTTGTTTGGGTTCAGTTGCAGAGATGCCAAGGTGAAGAAATGGGAGTAAAGCAGTGGATGTGGAGCAGGGAAAAAGTGCCCAAGCCAGGCTGAGAATGACAGGCACCTTGCCTTCTCCGAGTGTGCACACGATCAAATAAATCCTGCTTGACCTCCTCAGGAAACTAGACTATTGTTCACCAGGAGAAGTAGTAAACACGGCTGCTTAATTACACACAAGCAAGTACTCGGGTCCATTGGGCTCATGAGACAAAATAAGGAGTTTCTTGTTCTGCTGGGGCTTTTTTCAGGGGAAAAAAAAAATGTATACATAGTAAAGATCATTTCAGGTATATATTAAACCGGGTAAAGTCAGAAAGAGCTCCTTTGTATAATGTCACAAAGCAACCTTCAATGCTAACAGAACTGCACACACAATTATTTTTATAGCCTTTTGTCTCCCAAGTTTATTTAAGAGGGGAGCAAAGGTTTCTTTTCCATCTCAGCACCTGAACTTGTAGAACTGCCCCCAAAAATTCTGCGCTAGAGAGAGGAGTTTTGTGAGAAGCAGGGGATTTTTGTGGCTGTTTTTGTTGTGTGAGGAGTAGTGTGTCTGCAGTGTGGTGGCTCCCACCAGTCTCTCCCGGGCTAGCTGTGAATAGTGCCCATTTTGAGATTAGGAGATTAGGTTATTCATCACTTGAGATGCTCCCTGCTGTGCTGCTACTATCAGAGCGCAGCCAAATCAAAACATCTCTGGAAGGCATTTCAGAATAATTGAATGCATCATAATTTCCCTATTAATACATATCTCATATTACAGATTATGCATGAAATGTTCACATTATCTGTTACTTTTTGTTAACGTCTTGCTCCTTGCCAGTAAATTTAATACACAGAGTGAATCAGCATGCCATGATGAAGGGATAGGTTACTGATAGCCATTTTTTCAGGATTCAGTAGAAAATTAAAGTAAATCGATCATTTTATAGCCCCACTGGAATGTCTACAAGGGCATGTTGCTAAGCAAATGGTAATTTAAATGTACTGTGTAATTTTTCTAAGCAATTTACTGAAAGCAGATTTTATTTCTCACTTACTTAATCTCAGATGCTCTTTATCTGTTACTGCATGATGTATCAGTTATAGAAAAATTATTAATCTATGGTTTAATCAAATGGTAAATATACAGTGATTTGACAGCCAGTATACATATTAGGATGTCTTAATTCACGGGAATTACAGTAAAATCGCTTGCTATTATCTTAAAGGACACAAGATGATTAAATTACATACATAAAAAACACAGTAAGTTCCAGGTAACTCAGCATAAATCCTAAAGAAACAGTAATCCATCTGTCTATTAAATTTCACAAAACCCAGCAATATTTTTCATTTACACTTTATTTCATTTTTTTTGCATGAACAGATCTACTCTTTCAAAAGTTACCCAGCAACGGGGAACACGGCACCCATTATGGCACCCACAGAATCCATCCAGCTTAAAAATGAAACTGTGGAAATGAAAATTGGGATGCGATTGAAAAAAAATACCATGAATGTTTCAAGGCAATTCATTACCAGCTGGGTGGGAGCTGTGCCAAATTTATATATTCAGTGCACATATAGAGCTTTTAACAAAGAATATTTAATATATACCCAGGTAACTCCTTGCCCTTGTTTAGGCAAAATGCCAGGTGGCTTTCAGTGCAAATTCTGCCTCAAAGGCAGAAGGATCAGGTTCATCGGAGTATTTTAACTTTAAGAATGTTTCCAAGTATGAGATTAGTTTAAAAAACAAACAGGGCCATAGAAAATAATCCCTCTCTGCCCCCCCAGCCTCTAAAATGGGCTTGATGACAACCTTCATTTTTATGAAATACAAAGAAGTCTCCATTTATCCTTCAGGTTCCTTAGAATGAATGTAAGGTCCTCCTACTGCTGATGCACAAAATGTATTATTGTCATTAATGAAAAAGTTAATGGGCCATTTTCTTATATATCAATTTACATTTTACAATTTGAGTATACAAATGATATGTACAGCAGAGAGCTGATTATTTTTGCTCAAGGAAATAGTTTTAATGTGTTTTATGGACATCAAATGTTGTGAATAATGATGCATCCACAGAATGCAAATAGGATGACAGTTCTTGTGCTGTGATCAACAGTCCTTGGATAAAAGGTCTGCAGCGACAGTAACATTCTATGGAGCGTCTGAACAGTAAAAAATGGGAAACAAGAGGATACCATGATGTTCAAAATGTACACCAGGAGAAAGATTTGAAATTGTCACTAACAACATTATTCCACAAGTACGGGGGAATGGCAATTTCCAAGTGAAATACTCCCCCAGTTTGGAGGGTTTCCCAGCAAATGGGTCATTTGGCCTTTTTAAATAGCATTTTTTCTCAAGTCAAAACTTTTATTTTTAACCAAATATGCTTATCTGGTGCATGTCCTGTGTTACATGAGGCAGGCAAAAATTTATTAGCAACATTTCCCAGATGTATGAGGCTGTAAATCCCCCAACACAGCCTGGGCAGTGGGAGTGACCACACTCCATCATGGCACTGGGAGCAGGGTGCCATCCCTCCAAATATCCAGGGGCCCGCAGGACTGTCTCCATAAAAGGCTGCTTTTCCCAGAGGAAGACTTTCATTAATTCCCAGCAGGAGGTTCCAAAGGGGATTGGTTGTATCCATAGGATTGAAGTCATCGCTACTTTTGGGACCTAAAATCACACTGAGCCAAATGCAGAGGAAGGACTTAGAGCAGCTGCTTTGCACCCCACAATTCCCTACCGTGCTCGTGAGGAAAATTTCCTACAATATATTTGGATCCTATCTGAAAAATATAGTACAAGATATATGATCAGACAGAATTAAAATATTCAAGTGTTTCCTTCCACAGCACTGAACTAATTTTCACCAGGATATGTTTGTGGATTGTTACCAGAGCTGCAAACTGTTTTCTAGAGTTTCTTGCTATGGCTATAAAAGGAGGTGGATTTTTTTTAAAAAATAATTTGGTTTTAAATTGTTTGTGATCCAGCAATCCACGTTAAAATGCAGCACAGGATTTTTATTTCTCTTTTCCCCCAAATCCAGTGCTGATAAACAAACTCTGCTGTGCCAGCACTCCTTGAGTAGTGTCAGATTTCAAGATAGACTTCAGTTACAGTGGCCTGTGTAAATCAATCTTAACCCAGGGTATTAGAAACAGAGTTACCCAGAAGATATTCAGTTCATAAAGTGGAGGGGGGGGAAAGTAAGACCAGATGTTGTGGTGGGGTTCACCTTTGCTCCGTGGGCTGTGTGCAGTGCTCCGTAACCACTGGCTCTGTCAGCAGCGAGGGAGGGAGTCTCAGGCTCACTGAGGTTTTTTCAAAGGCATTTTTTTAAAAATAGAAAGCATAGCTGGTCTGATGCTCCTCTAAAGGCTCCGATGTTGCCAAAAGACAACTGTGTGTCCCATTCCAAAACCTACACAATATTCTGTGAAAAAACCCTGCCAAAGTACTTTCCTTGGTCTCCCTGAACTCCTGGATGTTGCACCTGAGCACACTTACAAAGAAACAAAATAGTGTTATGTCAGTTCATTGCTGTGTGTCCTAATTAAAATCAAGGTGATAACTAGAGCTGTACGTGAGCTGAAATATTGTGCATGGATACAAATACAGGAATTGGGGTTGGGAAACCTCCAGGAAGCTGCAGTGGGCAACTTCAAACACATCTTCTCCTACTTTCCAAAATTCAGGCTCATGACAGAGCTCTGCCTAGAAATCAGAATCATGAACAAATTCAAGTTGATGCCATTCACCTGATAAAAACTGGCAACTTGCTCTCTAGTTATACCTGAGGTTTCTTTTCATGGGGGAAATGGGACTGAATTCCCTTCAGGCACGACCCCTTCTGTTGGAACACACATTTGGAGTTTGCTGGTGGCACTTTCTGTTTGATTCATGTAGCAGGAGGACAGCAAAGCTCTTGGCCACCTTTGAGTGCTCTCTTTGCAATCAGAGTTTAGAAAGAGCACATCTTGTCATTCTTGATCCGTGTTTTTAGGAGCCCAGTGCTGATTATCCCACACTGGCAACAGCGTGATTGGGATGAAATCTATCTGGTCACATCAACAACAAAACATTTTTCAGGCTGGCGCTGGGGAATCTAATTAAGCATGAAGCAAACCATCAGCATTTTGGGTGCTGCGGAATCTCTTCACTGTTATGCTAAATCTCAGTAGTATTTTAACAGCTTTCCACACAAAACACCACCCTGGAAGCATTTTAACCATACTTTGAGCTGATCATCTGTACAAAGCCAATGTTACACGAAGTGACAATTCAGTGCTATCACCCCGTTCCTTTAATTAGCATTTCTAATTTTTTCCAAAGCCTTCCAACAAAACAAAGCTTCTGATCAGAGGGAAGGGCTCATCTGTGCAGCGCTACCTCAACCCAGAGCAACTGCCACAAAAACAGAGGAGGACACTTGTCTGCTCTGAGCTCCAGGTGTTTGTTGTGACACATCCACGCTGATCCCATCTCCAGTGAAAGAGGGAGACAGTCGGAGTTGGAGCCTCTCCCATGCACAGAACACGAGGATTTCACCCTGCTCACAGAGCTCTCCTCAGGGCTGCTCTGTGAGCAGCACCAACGCAACCCCGCCAGGGCACAGACAGCAAAACCTGAATTTTAGAGTTGGGGAAATACAGTGAAGAGAAGAAGCACTCCCTCAAAGTAAGCCAGGTTAATAAAACAAAAACATAATTCTCCCAAACATGACAGACACAATCTTATTTTTTTTTCCCTGTAAATTAGCAACCCATCCTGAAAAATATATCAAATATCCTGCTGAACATCAATGCATTTTGTAACAATACAAAACTGTCCACTAGCAAAAACACTCAGAATTTGTAATCAAGAGTAAGATTTACAGTACCTCAGGATATGTGCATCAAAATGCAACTTCTCTGAATAATACCAATAATTCTCTTTGTTATCATTCTGTATCAAGCTGTACCTTAACTGTGTCAAGGAAGCTGGAAGGGAAAAAAAAAAAACAAACAGGAAAATGTGATGAACAGCTTTTACAAAATATTGATCCAGTCCGAGTCCTGATCACCCATACACCTCACTGATATAAAAGGAGGGGTAGGTAGGCACTCTTGTGGGTACATATTTCCTCTGAAGGCATTAGGTAGTGGGAAGATGTTTGCTTTTAAGCCTGTGGTAAAGTGTTTTGATGAACAAGGATAAAACAAGTTTGCCTGTGTTGAAATGAATGTCTAAATGCTTTTTTGGACTGCGGGTCATCTTTATGTTTACAAAAATTGAAACAGCATCTATTTATTTTCAGTTACCTGCTTCTTATTGTTTGCTATTAACTTCCTAAACAAGATCACAGCACGATTGGCGATGAGGAAACAGTACCACAGTAGATTGAAACTAGCAAAGACAGCATCAGCCTCAATAAAAGGAAGCATTTTGTACAGCACTTTTGTGGTACAAAAAAAATTATTTTGAGCATAATCTTTCTTACACTTTACACTCCAAAGATGTTCAGTTGTGAGGTGGAAAGATGGGATTCAAATTTATGAAGGTAAATTTGTTATTTAAAAAAGCAAGGATAAAAGATCATGCAAATCAGAGGCTTTGATTGGTATCTCTATTCTAGGAACTGATTACTAAAAGCAAAGAACTGGAGTTAGCCAGATATTTACCTGTTAGCCAAAACTCCTGATTTGCTGAAAGCTGAGAACTCCATGACCAAAAGCATCCTGTAATTCCTGTGCTGTAATAACCAGGACAAATATCCTGCCATATGCCACCAGCTCAGTTCTGGATTGATGATGCCCAGCCCAATTCCTAATTCACTATAACCCCTCTCTCACTTCCAAGTCATCTAATTCAGGTGCTGCCAATGGAGGTGACTGAAAATCGTCTCTTTCTCCTGGGAATTCTAAGCAATTTGCCTGGAGAAGCTGCTTCACCACCACTGCTTCCTAAGAAGCCCTAAGAGATGTTCTTCCCTGGAGCAACACGAGTTTGTGCAGGTACTTTGCTTAAACTCCAAGTTGCAGCAGAGGAGTAGTAATTTTTGAACAATGTATTTACCTAATTGTGCCAGTGGGTATCATTTGCACATTTTGCTTTCCGTGGAAATTGTCTTCTTCATTTTAAAGGTGTAAAAATTGAACCTCGTGAAGGTTAAATGGCTTGTCAAGAATTACTGTAATCCTGATTCTGACACTAACTAGCTGTGCCAATTTGAATTTGTCACTTCATTTCTCCAAGTCGCTCCTTCCCCATTTGTAATGTCACTTCCAAACTTTATTTAGTGGCAAAGTGCTAATGTAAGTGCAAAGTATTACTAATCCTGTGTGCGGCAGACACTGGGATGTAATTCAAGATCATCTGGCTCCCAGTCCTGTGCTTAACTCTGTAGATCTCGAGATTGCTGAGGACTGTCTTCCCTTTTTCCATCTTTTAACAGACAAAGGCTTGGGGGGGTTCTCTTGTGAACCTCATTAGGAAAAATATTATTGCCAATTTTGAGAGACTTTTACTTCTCACTGAAA
This sequence comes from Hylia prasina, assembly GCA_013397195.1. Lineage (NCBI taxonomy): Eukaryota > Metazoa > Chordata > Aves > Passeriformes > Sylviidae > Hylia > Hylia prasina. Next base: position 825,196 of record VYXD01015747.1, on the reverse strand, counting down.
AACACACAACTTTTCAACTAGAGAAACAGAACATAAAATATTTTGGCCAGTCCTGTTCATTACTATTCTGCGTAACTGGCAGCAGGAGTACATAAAGGAAGACAGAAAGATAGAGGAAACCTAAATGGGAATTAAAGGCTGTTGTTTTAATTGGGCTGGGAAGAGAAAAGTGGGAAGATGTGACCTGCAGCTCAGTTGTTTATTAAAGTCATCATCTCTGTGCCTTAGGTGAAAATCATGGTGCAACCTCCTTGCAGATTTTCACATTTCCAGCTGTCTTGCAGGAAGCCTGAACAACTCAGGATGCCAAGGTACAGCCAGAACCCTGGGTTCATTTGTTCCACAAAAGTTTATTGCTGCTCCTTGATAATAAGTTTTAATTGGGTTGTAAAATTCTTCTGTCCCATATTTTCCTCCTGATCTCCGAGTAAACAAATTAACACATGGCATACATGTGGGATGTGCTACTTCTGTCCAAATCTGGACAGAAGTAAGAGACAGGGTGTAAGAGTGTAAGAGTTTGTCTCCCAAATAATCACCTGATTTAGGACTGTAAATTTGCACAAGGAAATACAGGTTTTGATGGTATCCAGCAGAAAAGGTGGTCAAACATTTAAACAGGCTGCCAACGGAAGTGGTGGAGTCACCATTCCTGGAGGGATTGAGAAGATGTGTAGGTGTGGAGCTTAGGGACATGGGCTAGTGCTGGACTTAGCCATGCTGGGTTAACACTGGAGTCATGATCTTTGCGTTTTTCAGCTGAAATGATTCTGTGATCCTGAGCACTGGTAACCCCCCCATGCCATATCTTCAGAAAGCACCCAACCCACACTTGGCCTGTTGAGGCACTAGGCACATGATCCTGCCCTGGTCTGGGATCACTGCAAGCACTGCCCAGTGTAGCAGTGCTGGCTCTGAGCAGAGCTGTGACAACAGCCAGGCTGAGGCCTGCCAGAGCATACTTAATTACAGATAACACTATTTATCTGTCAAATGTGTCAGAGGGAAAAAAGCATCCAAGGAGGGCTCATTTCCCATGCTTTCATTATAAAACGGCTGCAAGTGGACAACAAATACATGATGCAACTCATTGTTCCTTTTTGGGCTGACTTTTAACAGAAGTTCATTAGATTCTCCTGGCTTGGAGTAGATATCGTTTTCCAACATCAGTTTCTTTGTATTTAGTGTGGAAGGCACCTACTCGCTCTGGCACAGGGCCATGAAAAGATGAGCTCCTACAAAGGAGACCAAAAAGTTCTTTATGGCTGACAAGTCTGTCATGTTTTCCTGCCCTTTAGCAGTCAGCTTAACAGAAGGAGAGACAGAACAAAGAAACAACCATAAGTTTGTTATTGGCCATCACAGCCGCCATTTGTTTCTGTAGTTAAGCAGCAGGTATTGATTTTTAGGTCAAAGTCACGTTGCATAATTCTCCCATTTCCAGGGCAGGAACAAGGCTGGCTTTGACCCACCATTTTGTCCTGGAAGAGCCAGGCTGCCGTGCTGCAAATCCACATGATTTCCTGCAGCTCCATGTGTTTCCCACAGCTCTGCTCGGGGAGTTCAGCCATGCTGAAGCAATTCAGGGGGTAGATGTGCAGCTTGCTTAAATAGCTCTGCCTCCCATGGGCTTGGGGAAGCTCTGACCAATTTGCAGAGCGGAGGATGTGGCTCGTTGTGTGCAGCAGAGGAGGCTCTGCCCTGGCTCTGAGCAAGGAGCACAGGCGGGATCACCGGAGCAGGCTTGGGAAGGGGCTTTGGGCCTTTGGGGGATGCTGAGGCTCACTCAGGAAAGGTTAGAACTAGCCACTTTCTTGTTTGTTTAACTCCACCAGCTTCCTTCTATGAAATCCTATTTACTTTGCTGCTCTTCTGTGGCAAGGAGAGTAAATATTAGCTTAATGTAGAGAATCTAAGTAACACCGAATGGAAAATGAAAGTTAGCAGGAGAGGAGGTAACAAAATGTGCCTTTAACTCAGTCCTTCAGTTCGGTTGTTATTATTTTTTGGTTAACAGGCTGGTTACATCTGGAAGTTCCTAGCAGGAATAGTGCTGGTATTGGACACTAAACAACTTCCCTCATGAGAAATGGAGGATGAACCCTTTTGAGGGATGAAAGCATTAATATTATGTCATTTTTAACTGCTCCCCCCAGAAAGCTCTGGCAAAGCCGGAAAATGACCTCCAACCCCACAATCCAGTGCCTTTTCCTGGCCACATTCAGCCAGTTCTCCACTGGGAGAGTCACTTATAATCTATGACCAAAACATGGGGAGAAGAGTGGAGCTGACCACGGGTTGCGTTTTTTAAGGTGAACTAAACAGCTGAACCTTCCTCTTTTCTGAGTTAACCATTTTTATTTTTCTTCCAGCTGCCACCAAGCTCATTCCAGACTAATAGTTTATGGCAGTGGATTAGAGAGATCAGATTTCTTCAAGATGCAGAGCAAAAAAACCTAAAACTGAAGCGACAAGTTAATATCTTGCTGGAAAGTGGGTTAGGATAATGAGTGGTGAGGTAAGAAGTGATAGTCTGAGCTTGATAAAAAGTAAAGAAATAACATATATGCCTTTATTCTGAGATTCAGAGGGCCAAGCCCAGCTACTGGGTGGGCAGATGAAAGTGCCAGTGACTTCAGTGGATTTGCTTGTGTTTAAATCCCTCCCGGTGGTTTGATTTATTCCCAGTTCCTCACAGAAACAGAATTTGGTTCAGCAGCATTCAGAATCAGCACCACTTTGGCCCATCTTAAACAATGGTGAAAAAAGCATTTTTAATTCAGAAGAGATGCCAGACTCGCTGTCATTCAAACCTGCATTGGTAAACCACTTTCTAAGGCTGTTCTTCCTTTTTGTTCAGAAACCTGCCATTTTTACATTTTATCTTCTTCATTTGAGGAACATCTGCCAATCATTTGGATTCTGCCAGCTCTCCTTTATTAATTGATTAACTACTGGAATAACCTACCAGTATTTAACAGACTTCTATCCCCAAATAATTGCTCTAAAAAAAATTATATATTTAACTGTTTCATCCTCCTTCTGAAACCACATTCCTTCATTTTCCTCAGTTTCCTACCAATGGAACCACACTGTAGTCCAAAAAACACTCATATTTTCATGTTAAACCCCAAACTAACCAAGTTTCCTGTTTTTTAAAAGCACTTGAATGCAGAGCTGCATTATTAGTGTGCACATGGCCATGTGAAGAAGGAAGATCTAATGACAGAGGGCAGTCAAAGCTCAGGGAGGTCAGGTGAACAACTATTTTGTGACTCTGAAATTACTATTTATTTTATAGAACATCATCCCAGTCCAAGGATGTGAAAGCCAGGCAGAAATATTCTAAACCCAATCTGTGAATTTTTTTTTTTAACTTGATATATTCCAAGTTTCTTACAGCCTTGATGTTTACTTTGTAAGATAAAAGTTCACTTTAGATCCACATAAATCAAAATAACGAAGATCCTTTTAGGAAGAAAAATGTAGAATTTCTTAATACATAGAACAATGTTTAAGCAGCACAGAATAAGCAAATTCTCACATGGGAACAGCTGAAGTCAAGTCTAAATATATGAGCTTCATTTGAAAATGGCACTTTTAAAGGAGCTCAGTGGTTTCACTGACTAAAAAGGTAGCAAGGGGAGTTTAAAGCACTCCAGGGATTTCAGATAGAATCCCACTGTGGTTTATCAAGTGGGGAATCATAACCTTAAAAGAAGTGAATTTCTAGGCCTTGACTTGCTGAGCAAGGAGGAACTTCTTTGGATGAAGCAGCTCAAGTAGGAAGAAAAAAAAATCCAGCTAGAGAACTCCAAGTAGTGGTGCAGGATTTCTGCAAAGCTAAACTGAAGATCCATGGTCACTCCAGCACCTTGGGGAAAACAACGGAGCATCCCAAAGCCAGGATAAGTGAAGGCTCCTTTATTACTCAAAGAACCCTGACAAATATTGGAATAGTCACCAGAGTGGTTGGAAAGAAAATTTTTGGAAATATAGACTCCAGAAGTTCCACTTCATACTAAAGCAAAACATATTTAGCCCTTGAGCACTAATTGAGTGTTTTGGTGCTTTGCTCTTGGAATGTAGATTCTCATCTTACTCTACCTCTGCTGCCATTTTACTGGAATGCATTTAGAAGTGTTGCTCTATAAATAAAATCACTGCAGAACTCTGGTGGCAAACCTGCACAGGTTCCAGCCCTTTATTCTTTATCAGCTCTGATCACAGCATGATCAGCACTTTGTGTTACACACAAAAAAATCTGGTTTATTCATGCCTCTCTATAGCTTCATGTAACCAATGTGACTTATAGAGAAAATACAGAAAACAATAGGGCAATGAACTAAGTTCACTTTAAAGCAGGTTCTAACTTTTCTACCAGCATTAATTATAATTTTCAGTGGAATTTTGCTTTATTTTTTAAAAGTGGTTTATAATTACATTTTATTTTTAATGAGAACCAGTAATGAAAAACATAAATAGTGTATCCTTTAATGATCAACACACTGACTAATTCCACTAATGCTGAGTAGCATGTGCTGAAATGATGGATTATCTTAAAATATAATTTTACTAGCTCTGCTATGTAATTTGTTAAGCATTTAGTAATAAGTATGTCTAATAAAATATGAAAAAAATATTTAGAAAATGAACCATAATTTTAATATAATTTTAATTAATGGGAGTGCAATTGCAGTGGTTTAAATTACATTCCCAGTGGTAAAAAGCCTTTCAAACCTAATTTGTAAGCCAAGATGGTGGCTTTAATGACTGGCAGCAAAGTTTCTTCAACAGATTTCATGGGGCATGATCCAAAGATAATAGGTTTTCAGCCCAATGACAATCCAATTACAATGCCAATCAAAGCCAACTTCATGCACTCTAATTATCAGATTTAGCTGTCAGTTCAAATACAAACATAACACTTTTATTTAAATAAAAATTTAATTTAGAAAAAAGAAGACTTCATGTGTGATTTATTGAGATTGCAAGAGCAATCTAACTTATTTCTCTAGTAATATAATAAAATCAGTCTTGTATTAAAAATGTGAAAACTTTTCATTCTCCTGTATGTGCTATGCTGTATTATTCAGGAGTTAATTTAAGCAAAAAAAGCATAACATAACATGGCAGCAGATATTTGCAGACTAGAAGTAGGTTAAATAGAGTAGCAAGGTTTCAATGAGACAAAACTCCAAGTGAATAAATGACAAAACCTAATTAGTTTTTTACCAGTAATCAGGAGAAGCTGTGTTTAGACCACAACCCATTTATATGGGTCTGGCACAAGGAATTTATTGTAGCTCTCCTGCCTTTTCCTTCTGCTCCTGTGCACAAGAAGTGTGTATATGCACAGCTTTTTATTATACACATGTATTTATTTGGATACATGCAGAAGAAATATTCAAGTTATAAAAAACCACAACAAACGTTACCTTAAAATGAATTCAGTGTTCCAAATATAGGCATCTCCCAGCTGAAATAGCCCCATGGTACCTACTGACTGCAACCTTGCTGTTATTCTCTCTCTCTATCAAAAGTTATTATTTATTAATTAACATCATTATAAAGTTCTCAATATAGGAAGGAAAAGCTAGTTCAGGACTCTGTAAGCTCTAATACATTACAGCACAATTACCAATTCAGGCTTGGTTGAAACAGAGGTAATTGTCCTATAACATATTTAATACCTATAAAATCCTGTCTCCCCACAACTACAAGAAATAGGAGAAAAGAATTAGAGAAGGAGCAATTATTATACCATTCTTTAGGAATAGGAACTAATTTCCCCTGGCCATTTCCTGCCCCTGGTTTATATCAGCTCCTGACTGTTTGGCAGCACAGCAAACGGAGCAGATCCTACAGGCTCCCATCTTCAGGGGATTCCATAAAAATATGTCCAGCACATACTTAATATAACAAAAGCAAGTTCTACATTAGGGCTCATCATGATGGGTTGTAACAAAGAACAGTTACAACCCAAACCTTTGGAATTCATTTCTGTAACTCCACCATATCCAAGCCCTGGAGTGGTAGGAGAAATCCTGAATTAGAATTGTAATTGTTGACTTCCCTGTGGTCACCTTTTATTCTAATCCTTTCTGCTACTTCTGCTATGACAATATTCTTTGTCATAAAACCCAAGCCATTCCCACCTCACCTTCCTGCTACTTTCCATCATGTAATTCCCACTACATTTCATCCCTCTCCCTCTCTCTTTCAGATGTCCATGACATCATTCTTTGCTACTGCAAGGGATTCAACCTCATGACCACTGTGCAAGTGCAAAGAAAAAGGATTTTAGGACCTGGAATAAATGGGAAGGAGAGGTACCACATGTATATATAATTCTGAGCTGATCATCAGTCTGGAGATGGAGCCACCAGATTCTTGAACTCACCATCATTGCTCATGATTTGGGGTTCTAAATAGCCCTGTAATCCTTACATTTGAATCCATAATGACTTCAGAGTTCAGCCAACAAAGAAATATGAAATGGAAGGGCAGAGCTAAGTTCAGCAATGCTCCATTTAAAACCTCTCTGGAGATAACCACCCAAAGCCAAGCTGCTTCCACAGCTGTTGGCTTCTTTTTCCTGGCTCTGACAGTCATCCTGCAGCTCCTCTATTTCTCTACCAGAAAGCCCCTCCATGAGAGGCACAGGAGGATCCCGGATGCAACCTCAAGACCAGCTACTACCTCAGGAAAGCTGAGAAACTCACAATTCCATTTTGCCAAGGTCATGGCTCTGCTCCCTCCAGCCAAAGCTGGAAGTTAAGAACTCAGTTTCACCTTTCACTGTAGTTGTTTCAACTTGTGGTATTATCATTGTTTGGCTAAGACATTGTTTTCTGTATTTTTATGTATGTAACATTGTAAGTTTAGAGAAGGAAGGTAACAATGATGTATCTACTTCACATGCAAGTAAAAAGGAAAAGCACAGCATATTTAATGTACACATCTCAGCAGCCTGGGCTGGGCCTCACTTTAAGAGTCCCTGGATTTTGTTTGCATTCCTTGCCAGATGTAATGGTAAAATTTCCTGACTTAAATATCAGGAGAACAAGAGCCATAATTTATCATTGTTACTACTATTTTCATTACTGCTACCTTTTTTCTCTAAATTGTTCAGGCATCAATAATTAGAAAGATAATTTTGAAAGCCTGTTTAGCAATTTGACCGTGCTTCCACATACTGAATTAATAAAATACAGTGAATATCATTAGAATTACGGTACTACCTACTGTTGGGTTTTGATCTGGGATGGGATGAAATGCTCTGAAAAATACCTGTTTTGTTCAGCTGACCTGGCAGCACAGCATAAAACATGACATGATCTAAATGTGCTGCCTCCAATTGCTGATCCAATTAATAGGATCTATAGAAAATTAGATCTAGCTCATAATTACATCACTATTAACTGGCTTTTATATTTGTAGTATTTTATACTGAGATAAATGAAAGAAAACTTTCTGTTTGTATGAATTCTTCTCTATTGTCCAAGACTTTTTTCTCCCTGCCACATTGCAATTAAGCTGAACATTTTGGAAATTACAGCCAGCCAAATCCTACAAGGCATTAAAAATGTTTTCCAAGGTAAAGCATCGTGCCAAAGACAATGCTAACAATCAGCACGAAGGAAGATACAAGAAAGTAAAACAAAACATGCCAGAAAATTATCCAGCTAACCTTAACAATGGAAATAGCTGAAATTTAATACTTCCCTCATCCTGGGTCTCTACACAGAAGGTGAAGTTTTTGAGGATGCTGAGTGAGGAATTTAGCCCTGGATGTTTGATGCCATCCCTGCAAAGCAAAGGTGTTTTATTTGCTGCACACAGGTAGGAGCTGATGCACTGCTGCTGTGTGCATTTCATCAGAATTTCACCAGCTTGCAAGTGACAGCACATTTTTTATTATGGTTGATAGACTCAACCATCATGTATGCAAAATGGAAACCCACATTGAACTGGTGAGCTCTGAGTGTGGACTGGGATGCACCCTGTTGCAGTGGACACAGCTACAGTGCAGCATCACTAAAAACCATTGTTTAAATCTTCAAACCTGCAGACTTCTTCATATTCATAAGGACTGTATGACAAGGATGCCCATCTTACAAATTTACAGTTTATCAATCTTTTGCTCTATTTTAAAAACAGTATTTAAATGCTGAAAGCAGACTGACCTGTATTCCTGACTCACTTTTTTAATTTCCTTGAAGATAATGACCTTTCACAGAATAAGACGACTTTTATCAGTCTGAGTTGGAGAAAAATGTGACACAGATTTATATTCTTTCACTCTTTTTTGATTTTGATTAGGATCCAACTCTGCTATCCTCACTCAGGCCAGCAGAATCAGGTCTGCAGTGCCCAAACAGTGGAGATCTAGAGCATAGAGAATCTGATAAGCAATTACAAGTTCTAGACAGGGTGAACTGGAAAGATGCAGGGGGGGGCCTACTTCATTTCATTAAGATAATGCAGTGGGAAAGGTGAATAAGTGAAAGAGTGCATGTGCATGAGAGAAAGAGCTCAGCAAACATCCTTCTTAAATTAGATGGCTCCTCAGTTCTCTGTTACCTTGTCTGCCCTTCAGGACAAGCAGAGAGGCAAAGGAGGATTTTTTTTTTTTTTTTAAGAAACTTGCTCTTTTGTGGATGCTCCTGGCTGGTGAAGGAAGGTCATTCCTCAATGACTGTTCTTTGAGATCAGCAGTGATCATGCACAGTCTAACTAGGCCACACTCATGTCTCAGCATTGGGACTCACAAATTTTCCTTTACTTTTCCCCTCCTCCTGCCTGATGTTGGACACACAAGGCATAACACACCCTCCATTGTCGCAGGTACCACTCAGTGACAGGCTCTTGGGGTGCCAAAGAAGGAGCAGACTTCTGTTGGCACAGATTGGCAAATGGAGCCTCTCACAGCTGCACAGAAGGCACCTGAAAATCCAGACTTTGGCAGTAGTCTGTTCCCTCACGCTGCGATGCCATTTTGGAGGGAAAACAAATCCCATTCGTATTAGCTCCCACTAGCTCCAAAAACTAGAGTAATTTTGTGACATTATCAGTGTTTTGACAGGGATCAATTCTGCTCCAGTATATAATATTAATTTTAAACATTTTGGCACTTGTCTAATTTTAGAAGATGAATATTGGTCCATTACACCGCAGATCCGGGGTGCAAATGCCACAGGCAAATGGGATTAATGCTTCTCATCTCAGATAAAGAAACACAGCAGGTCAACCCTGTATGAAAATAGGTTTCAAGTTATTACTTGGAGACAAATGAAGTTTGATACTTTTAGAACCAACTAGAGGTTTTAGCAGCCTTTCTTCCCTGGAAGAGAATTTCGGATTGCACTTAAACCCTTTTGTCAGCTTGGATAGAGTTGGGCTACTTGTGCTCCAGGTGAAATCTCCCATGTTATTATGCAAAACCAAGCTGATGGAAATGTAAACATCTGACTTATTATATGCTCGTTCCTTCAGCAAAATAGAGCTTTAGCCTTAGCAAGCTACGACAGTATAACACATTGTAAAAACAGTAACAATAGCAAAAATTATTAAACATTTATCTCTCCCATGAGTGAACATCTGGCATGTATCAAAATGCTGCCGTGGGGATTTAGCACCAGAACCTTTAAGGTTTTATGCGACAATGCCTAGAGAGGGCAATAACAGAGCATATTCCACACAGGATTTTTAATCACTGGCCTCTTGAAAATATCAAGAGCAGAAGCTGAACCGATTATCAGTTTATAAAGGAAAGGTTGGAGTTCTCATTTGTGATGCAGGAAAAAGTATCAGCCACATTTTTAATTAAGTAAGCAGAAATTTAAAATAAACAGAATACAAGATATGATATTGCAGATAGCAAACAGATGTGATAGAGGTTCCCTTTGTAGACCTTGCATGAAGGACGCTTTGCTAAGAAGGACTTCTCTGACCTAGAAATGTTTCTGATGGTTTTCAGCTCACTTCCTCTATGAAGCTTTTTGTGTCTTCACCCAAGTCTTAGGGCAAGTTGCATCTTTAATCTCGTCTTTTAAAGCATCTTTAGGCAAATGTATGAATCTGTTTCTAAATCTCTCCAAGAACTTGAAAGCAACTGTGTGGGGAGAGGGGAGGAGTGAGCAGGGTGTGTGGTTTATGATTACATAACTGTTGTTTTTTGTAGGGACGAGACAAAGATTTATGTGAGGCAAGGGAGGAATGTATGTAGTGAATGATACAGGGAAGGAGCAGAGGAAAACCTGATAGAGGGGATTAAAAGTGCAGGAATCATGTACATCACATGTTGAGTCAAGAAACAAATGTGAGGGGATAATATCAAAGGGTTCTGTTTGGACTCTTGTTATAAAACTGTATAGCCATGTCCTCCAGCAGCACTTCCCTCTCTCCTGTTAATAACTACAGAGCTGGGGCTTTTTAAATGGAAGAAGAAAAACTCAAAAATTTTGTGATTAATGTTACTATTAATGAGATTGTCCCAGGGCCATAATCTCATGACTAATCCTGTTAATTTCTCAAATAAGCAGCACAACAAGTAAATAATTTCTGATTCTTTGGGTTGGTTTCTTTGTAATATTTTAAGACCTATTATTCTTTTTTGTCAGTATTTAAAATAAATAGAGGGTTCAGCTATTTATCTTTCGAGGTTCTGTATAAACCCATAGCAGATTTCCTTTCTTCATAAAGGACCCCAGTCAGTTTATGCATAACATTCAAACAAAAGGTTATCTAAAATAATGCATTTTGGAGGAGATATAGATACTGCAAAAAGACAGAATTAGACAGAGGATATACATTAGTCTAGTACTTCCAAAGGTTAGAATTTCTGGGTTAGAAATCACAAAGGATTCTGCTCAGGAATTCAACCCTGATTAAACCAATGGTGGATCTGGTGCATGGAAGGAAAGAATGGGAGAAAGCAAAGGATGCTGTCACAGGGAAAAGGAGGAATGAACCAGCAAACTGAAGGACTGATGGAAAAATAGAGATCCTAAAGAGGAAATCACATCCAATACCCTACTCAGGCATTGCTTAAAAAAAAAAAAAAATCCATAAAGGCTGGGAACATCTTTCCTGGACGCAGCACATGCAGAAACCAAAGGGCAGGGCCAGGAAAGGATGTTCAGCAGTCCCTGGTCCCATTTGTTGAAGAGGAGAACACACACTCTGCTGGGAGAGCTGCCTGAGCTTTTCCAGGCACAGGGAAGCAGTGCTGCCATAAGCACTGTGAATACACACGCCTAGTTCAGCACTAAGTAACCTAAGTTTAAAATTATATTTGTAGCATGAAATGAAATTATGATGCCAAAGTAAAATAAACGTCGAGCAAACTCAGTCAATCATATGTATCATTCTTTATGGCTCTCATTTATATCTGATATTGAATTGCTCACTTTTTAAAATTCAAATAACTCCCTCATCGATCCGCTCCTGAATGATTTTACTGAACATATCTTTTTAGTATCTAACACACTGTGATTTTGTTCCACATATGTTGTGCACTGGCTGATTCCATCCTAACCTCACAAAACATATTAAGCTTAATAAATATATTTATGAGAATTACTTTGTATAGTCCTTATGCAATCAGCCATGCTGTGTATGATAGCCCAAGACGATGAAAACCCATTGACTTTTTGTAGCAAATTAGTCTACCACCTAATCGGTGAACCCTGCTAAGCTTTTGAATTATGACGAGAACCAGCAGCTCAGTTAGAACACTCAAATGAATTATATCAATTCATAAACTTGTTCATGTCCAGATTTCATTAGCCACACATTAACAGCATTTTATGTTTATTACTGCTCTGACATAATCTATAAATAACTGAAATGCTAATCATAGTGTTCTGCCAGGCATCATCATTTAATCATAAAGAGATACATTATTATAAACTATAATAGATAATAACAAGTCCGGGTCAATGGCCGCATATTAAAAGATCACAATTATATCCTATAAGGGTATGTACCTCATACATTTGGTGACACAAAGGTCCATATCTAATCACTTGCAAATGTTTCCCCTCTGACACACTTACAGTACAAGGTGACACAATTAAGAAAATATGCTTGTAAAACAGGGCAATCTTTGAGCATCAAAGTAAACAGAGAACAAGAAATAGTGAGGGGAAACATTATAGCATTTACCAATGGCAGTGCTGGTTAACTCCTCATTTCTGGGGGTTTTTTCCTTACTAAAAGAAAACCATAATCACAACACTGGGAGAGTTTATTATAGAGGAGAACACTGACTTATTACTGCAGAAGCCAGCAAGCCAGGGCAGCTGGATGCTACCTCTTGGGCTGAAAATACAGCCCAAAAGGTTAAACTGCCTTTCTTTTGCAATCCTATTGTCCACTCCAACTCATTCTTTCAGCGACCTCATGTCACTAAACCCCTGTGATTTTCAAATGTAATCTGTGTGTCTTCTGTTAAAGAACATCTCAACTGAAGCCACTCTCGAGGGCCATTTTGGAGCCCCCTCCCATGGCTGGGCATTCTGACATCAAAGCTGCTGCTTTTTTTCATGAAATTATTTAGATTAGATTTTTAACTTAAGGTGGTGGTGATGGAATCAGTGGCTTACTGAGTGAAGGTAATTCCATGTTCTTTACTCCTGGCAATACACCACTTACTAAATAAATAATTTCCATTAAGAGCTTTATCAACTAAACTAGTTCTGAGTGAGCAATGAGTCTGACCCAAGGACCAAGAATTAATTTCACATTATTAAAATAAAGTTGTTTTCTATGGGTTTAATTTTTGTAGGTTTTGTGTTGTTTGGTTTGTTTTTTATTTTAAAAAAAAAAGATTTAGACTAATTTAAAGCTTTAGTTGTATAGGAAGCAGAGATGCAGTCTGTCATTGCGAGCACTTGCACCTCATAGCTCAGGGTGAACTGAGGGAGATAAAGAAAGGAATGTAAAACACTATGGAAACCAACCTCTGGAGACTTAATATTCTGATCAGCTCACCTCCGAACATCTGGCTCTTAAATGTTCAAGCACAAAAACAAGAGAGCTAATGAAAGCAGTACATATTATCTCTCCCATCAATGTACCTCACAAACACCTGCTAAAATTAAAACAAATTGAATCTTGATTGCTGATTAAGTACCCCTTCTTTAGCTAGATATTCTGTCATTATTTGCCCTGGCACACAATGCATAAACTGATGAAAAGCCTGTGGTGGGCTGCAGCAGCAAAGGTTGATAAAAGACGACCAAGACAGAGCTGCATGTAAACTGCAGCACATTAACTTTATGTACTTGAGCCCTCCAAAAAGTTACTTTTAGATTTTTTCCTCATTTCCAGGGCAAAAATTATTTCCATTTAAAAGAGAAAGCACATAACCTGAACACATTTTTTCCCCCCAGAACACTCATATCCCAGAGAGGAGGTAATAGATGGACCTCATGGTATTGACCAACACCAGTGACCAGCTCCGGAGCTGAAAAATCCCTCTGAGCAGGACTGCTGTGCCCAATGTGCTTTTGGGGAATTTTCCTGGATGTGGGAAGACTTTCAAACCGTTGTACATGTATGGCCAAAACCTCTTTGGGGGTGTATGGTCTCTATTTCTCTTCAATAGCTGCTTAGGCAGTGGCAGGAGAAAGGTTACAGAGTTTACTGCCACTAAATTAGGGGAATGTTCTGCTTGCACACTTCAGGCAGGATAAAAACATCCATTAGGAATTTCATCACACCCATATAAATACCCTCCTATGTGAGCACCGCTGACAGATGTGTGGCTAATCTACCATGTTAACTTCATTTCAGAAGTTGTGGTTTTTTTCAAACTTTATTAGTTAAACTCGAATTGATCCCACTACATTTTAAGCCAGTATTTAATCTACTTTAAGTATGTTTCCAGATATCATAAACTCTTCAGCCATCATTGTGTTTACTATATTTAAATATATGTATTCATGTAAATTTCCCTGTAAAAATAATAAACTTTTATTTGAGTCACAGTTCTCAAATAATCAAAAAAGAAAAAAAACAGCAACATGACAGTGTGTAAATCCTTCTCAACAATAGCATCCACAAAACCTGTTTCTTGACTGACAATAAGGTCATAACAGCACATATGTTTGGCATATGTATTTCATCAATGGTGATTATAATGTGAAGCAAGAATTAGCTTCAAAATGATGGGTTACTTAAAGACCTGCAAGAGGACATTTAAACAAAAGGAAAAAAAAAGGCCTGAATCACTTACTAGAGCTTGACTTTTTTTTCCCCCTTATTGCATTCTAAATTATTTAAATATACTATTAGACACCATATTGGAAAAAAACAGATGTTTTCTAATTATGAACTGATTTTACAGTGTGATGGTGTCACATATTTAAATTACAAATACACATTTTTAGCATTCCAGCTGTGCTTTACAAGAGTTTAATTTGCTTCTTGTGATATGTCACATTGCACCTGCCTTTTAAAACTCCTATAAATGTAAAACATTAGCCAAGCATGAGTATTAAGACATGCTGATGAATTCTAAAGATTTTTAGCATCTTATAGAGGATGAAATTTATAGAAAGATTTAATAATGAACCAGCTTAAATGTTTCTTGAAAACAACATTTACAGATACTTTCCAGAAGTACCAAAAGGGACTGATGACTTGTGTAGGCAGAACAGAGAATTAAATTGGTGCTGCTTTGCTCCTTCCACACACAAAGTATTTCACAGTAATCTATAAACTAATGAGGTTAAACACGGATAATACAGTAAAATGTTGTAGGATTCAGCTTTGCTCTCAGCCACCACACACACAGAAAATCTGACACATATTTAAGACCATCAATATCAGAGTCAGAACAGGGAGATTGTCAATGACAACGCTGGTGATAAACTATGATAATGTATTTCTGAGAATAGAAGAGCAATAATTTCTAGGATAAACTTAAACTTTGAAGTAATTAACTAGTGATTCAGAGAAACACGATGAGAGCATACACAGCTATTTCCTGTCTTGCACACACCCTGGAAATAACAACTATTGGTTTAAATTCAGGCATAAAAAGAGAGAGGATAAACAACCCATGGAGAAGATGTAACACTGTGGATGCACCTTTTAAACCTGGCCTTCTAACAACAAAGGAAAAAGAAACTTCTGAAGCACTGCTCTTTATAAAGATGCATTAAAGAATATTGTAGACAAGCAGAGATGCCTCTTTCGAGGCAGTTACCTGCTGCACACTTCCTAAACACGGCCAGGGACCTGCTCATTAACAGTCTAATCCTACCAAAACTAAATTGCAGGCAGCTTTTGCACTGGCATTGGTAGGACCTGGCACAGGCTCTCCCAAACGTACCCCAAATCTCATTGCAGTGACCTGTACTGGGTCCCTGTCACTGAATGGGGCTGGCACAAAGGGACAGCCCTTTTTCCTGTCCCTTTGGAAAAGCACTGCCCATGCCACAGCACAGAAATTACCTTCCCCAAACCAGAGCCGTCACCTTTGCGACCTTGTCCAGCATTGCAAAGCCCTCACTGGGCTTCACAGATGAAAAGGCAAAGAGAGAAGGGAAAGGAGGGCAGGGACAGCCCAAAGGGAGACGTGACAGTGAGGAAGTTGTGGTAATCAGACTGTGTTGGGATATATTTTAAAATGTGGGATTTTGGTGGTTACACATCATCATACCTGCAATTCAAAAGCTTCCATGCACTTCAATGCATTTGAGAATAAACGTGCAGGCACTTGGGCTACATAAAGTATTATAAGTCCTTTGGACACGCTTTAAAGAGACATTTTCAGGGCAAAGCTGTGTTACAAAACTGAACAATCCTTCCTCAGGAGAATCCTTCCTTTCAAAGCTCCCTGCCTGAGTTTTGACATGTGCTTTTTGTTTCAGCACTGCCAGGTGCAGGAGCCTTTGTCACATGCTGCAGTGGCACAAACAGGCAGGGAGAGATCACGGATGCTCTGCCAGAGATGAAAAGGGGACGCTCTGCAGATCTCAGGATTTTCAACCAGTCATTAGGGAAATTACTTTTGCTTCTCTGCCATGGAGTTCATGGTACACGCAGCAGAAATTCTACACTCTGTGCAAGTGAAGTCATTTTGCAGGAAGCTGCACTTTCTGCAATGCACAGACTGAGGCAGGGCAGCCACTTCACCTGCAGCTCCCTATTTTGCATCATATTAGGAAAAGTAATGGAATATTCACCTTGCATTTTGTACAATTATTTTTTTAGACTAATTTCAGAACTTAATGCAGTCTGAAAGCAATAATAAAGAAAAAAAAATTTCAAAACTATCTTAATGTCTCTAGTCCTGTGATTTTCCACTGCCAGCAATATTTTAGATTTTATTAAACATGCCAAGACAAATTTATGCTATTTTAGATCACTTCTGTAGATTTCACTGTACATATGCTCACAAATTACTAACAGCAAAAGACGGAGCTAGGAAAACCATGCCCATCCTGATAGGGGAACTTGAGTCAAGCCTTACCTTTTTATTTCCTTTTTGAGAAGTGTGTAATCTTTTTACCCCGCTTTCCTTGATAAACAAAACCTGCAGTGGGATTACTTCATGCTGAAGGAAAAGCAGGTGAGACTCACCTTCATTCTCACCACGTGAGGAGAGAGGATCCTGTTCCCCTCAACTGGCCTATTCTTATTTGGCCCTAATTCTGTATTAAGTCAGAACTTTCTCCTTGATTCCATTTGGAAGAGTCAGGTAGTGGCTGTCTGAAATTAAGGGTTTTCTATTCCTGGTCTTGAGATAATATAGATGAAATGCAAAAATCTAATTAATTTTTTTTTTTCTCCAGGACTTGACATGTTGGGATATCAGCCTTAACTCTTACATATTTTTAAGAAAACAAGAGAAAAACAAATCAACAGTCCAGTCCCTGTTTAGGGAATGCTTTGTCTGGAGTTCCATGCTATTGCTTCCTGTATCATGAAAGTAATATCAAATTGAAAATATTTCTGCTCAGCAACTTCAGCAGCTCTAAATTAAGAAAATGTGTAGTTTATTGGCTTTCAATGCTTGAGCAGGTTAAGAATGTGTAAGCAAGAAAGAGTTCATTTAGAAAGAGAAGTGCAATGTCCATGATACCAACAGAGACATTAAGTGAGATTAGGCCATCTTCATAAACTACTTTTCAGTTACTAGATTATCAAAAATAATTAATGGCATTCCTTAAAGAAAACCATTTTTGAAATAAAGAAAATTCATTTTTAAGGCAGTAACAACTCATGGAGATAAAACTGGATGATAAACAGCAAAACGTTTTTTACACTGTGGCACCAAAACAGGCACTGACCATCACTTGCTCTAGAGCAGGCAGCCTTTAGGTCACACATGGCAGAACTGGCATGGACTAGGAAAAAAAAGGTGGTTTGAGGAAGATTTTCTTTCTGTGACAGGAACGGAGATATGTCTCTTCCACTTTTGTTACCATTTTTAATAGATCATGATTAAAATCTGACCAATACATTTCACTTTTAATGTATGTGTGGGCTTCAAAATTAAATTTTCAATCTCATTTATGCTATTTTAGAAGAGATTAACAAACTCTGAATGAAAAGGTACAAGAAGCAAAGATGTTTTAAATTTTGGTGGTATCTTTGAAATGTAGCTGGGGAGTCATGGCGTTGCCCTTGTTCATGTTCCTGTGAATGCACTGGATGTTTCCTGTGGTTGCTCCCTACGACATCCCAGAAGCACAACCTGCTACTGGAAGTTGAGCCAAAGCACCTCCAGGGATAATTTAGCCCTGCACACTTCGTTTGAAGTTCATGAAATAGTCACTCAATTCAAGTGGTGTCTGCAGAGGTGCTTCAGCAGGGCTCTGCAGCAGGGAAGCGATCAGGCACAACATGATCCATACCATGATCCCCATTCAGAAGAACTGGATCCAGGAGTTTTCCCCCAAAAAGGCAGGTGGCAATAAAGGGAAAGCCTTGCCATTGAGGGAAAGTGGCACAGAGAGGGGCTGGACTAAGGAAAACTGTGCTGTTTCATCCCTGTTGAAGACCCCAAGTGCATGGAAATTTCATTCACCTGGAGCTGACGGCTGCGTTTCAAGGAGGAAACAGGAAAGTGCAGGTACAAAGCTGAATGCTCAGTCTCGTGATGAGATGAATCATCTTACAGTGCAGATGACAAATTTAAAAAAAAAAAAACAAAAAAACAAACCCAAGCAAAATATGCTTTAAAACCAAAGCCAGAAACTACACTTTTAAGAATTTTTAAGGTAGGACACAAAGAATAACCTAGAATTTCCAGAATGTAGGTAAATATGAACCAATTACTTATTATTTCATTAAAGTGGAGATGAGAAGGACCAATTGCTAACTCTCCACGTTTGCCTCCTGGGGTCCTAGATAGCTTTTCCTGTCAAATTAAAACAGAAAAAAAAAAAGATAAATAAACATGAGAAATTAAAATCGTCTAGGTAGGTGAAGGAGAAAGGAAAAGCAGCAAGGAAATAATGTTCCACAATTATTACCAGAGCTAAGAGAAACAAAATTACTTGATCATAAATTCAGGATAATCTGGTTTTCTTTATGAGTTTCCATTTTATTAATGAAAGGAAGGTAACACCTTAGTGTACCCGGATGAATTAAAATGCCTATTTGTAGAAGCAATCCTCAATAGGAGTCTTTAATAGAATCTGTGAATAATTCTGGAGTCAGATAATTTAGCTGTAAAAAGGCAATATTAATAGCTCACCTCTGGGTACACAGCCCAGGCTGGACAGGAGTCAGAAGAAGGGAATATTGGCAGGGAAGGCTGGGGGTTTTATTTGCATTATCCCAACTTCCTGCAGCCAAAAGGCTTCACACAAGCAGCTCTGTAAAAAGGGAAGGGAAGCCAACAAGCACAAGATCTGTAAATTATCTACCTTGTTTATCAAATCCAACACACACAAAAGCTTTGGACTGGATGAGCCTGGAACAAAGAGTACAAAAAAGTGGGATACCAGTTCACAGATGTCTTTTTTTAAATCACATTATTCTAAAAGAAATAAAATTAACAAAACAAAACAACCCCCCCCAAAAAAAAACCCAAACCAACAAAATTCTTTTAAATATAATTGATCAAACACTTCAACTTAACTTCTCAACGGGATTTAATAAACCTGAAAAATCATCCACGTATTTCATCTGCTTCAGCTCTTGAAATAAAGTTCCCCAAAGTTTTCACAGTCTTTGTCCCAGAAAATGTCTGTACATCAGGAATGTAACTAATTTTAATGATGTATCATACCGAAAAAGAAAATTACTAACACTGAAAAATATTTACTTCCTAATTTTAAAGAGGGTTTTGTTACTAATCTTTGAAAGAGAGTATAGAAAATATCTGAAGTATCTTCTCAGTTATTTTGAGCAAATCTGACAAAGATGCTGGTCATGAAAATTCCAATCAGACCTTATTAGCTGCAGTTCAATTCCATATGTGGCAGAAAGTTTCTGTGAAATATGAAGAGAAAAAACAGATGAGAAGAGTGTTCAGCCCAGCTATGGGTATCTGCTACTCCTGCACCAGGAAAGTGGGACCATTCCAGACTTCAGAAAATCAGAGGCTTGTTATTTGTGCTTTGAAATGGGACCATGACTCTCTTTTCAGAGAAGAGATATGCAAAAGGCAGAAACTTTCTTTGTATCAGCCCCTGGCAATCTTCATTTTACATAAAGATGAAAACGGTGACTGGTGCTGAAGAACCACAAACCCGTGAGTTTACTGAGCAACTGCAATAGCTGCTTGGAAAGCTTCAACAGAAACTACAGAAAATGGACTTTTTCAACTCAATAAGCTTGGTTTTGATGATGAAGTGGTTTTATGAGCAAGACTGGGAATAAAGTATTATCAAAACTATAAATATTCCAGCCTGCCAATTTATACATAAGGGTAGTTCTGGTTCACTCCTCCGAGCCCCATTCCTCATCTTTTTTACAGATTTTCTCCAATAAGATTCAACCTCTCATGCTGAAACTGCCCATCTCCACCAAGAAAAACAGAAAAAAGGACAAAAGAACTATCCAAACCTACATTTTTTCTCAAGGTAAAAACTGGGATATTGCCCTAAGCAAATATCCAAACCATTATTCCCCCAGTGTAGGAGTGGCACACATGACCCCTGGACTCTGATTTCACATCAGATCACTCTACACGAGCCCTAAAAACTTGTGAGGGGTCTTTAATGTATAATACAAGAATTTCTTATTTCACAAACGTTATTCACCTTCACCACAAGGAAAAAAATCTACTATTCTCAATACCAGTTGAGTAGAAATGAAAACAAACTAAATTTGGCAGATTATGACAAAGGTAATTTTCTTCTAGGGAAAGGTGAAAGGGACAAAGAAGGCTTAATCCACACAGAAATTATTTTCAGGAAAATCTGTCTCTGTGGAGTTCAAACACACACATTATAATGCAAACAGTGACTTGTCCCCTTCTTCCCTGCCCTCCTGAGACCCCACCTGGAGTCCTGCATCCACCTCTAGACACGGGAAAGATGTGGAGCTGCTGGAGTGAGTTCAGAGGAGGTCATGAAGATGCTCCAAGGGCTGGAGCCCCTCTGCTCTGGAGCCAGGCTGGGAGAAGGGAAGGCTCTGGAAGGACGTTAGAGGCCGTTCCAGTACCTGAAGGGGGCTTAGAAAAGGGAAGGTTTTTTTATATGGCAGACAGTGACAGGACAAGGGGCAATGGTTCCAAACTGCTAGAGACAGGGATAGATGGGGTATTGGGAAGGAATCCTGGCTGGGAGGGTGGGGAGGCCCTGGCACAGGTTGCCCAGAGAAGCCCCACCCCTGGAAGTGTCCAAGGCCAGGTTGGACAGGGCTTGGCACAACCTTGGGATAGTGGAAGGTGTCCCTGCCCATGGACTGGATGATCTTTAAGGTTCCTTCCAACCCAAACCACTTCATGATTCTAATAATTCCCATGCGCCTATTCCCCTCATGAATTCCAACATACAGGTTATAAGGAGCTACTATCAAGTTGCAACATGATGGATCCATTTTCATGAACAGACAGGTAAGCAATAAGTCTATGCCTTTTTCTTTCCTCTTTATTTTAATATCTATTCAGTTTTGTTATTGGGCTATTATATTTTGCTGTTGCAATTTAAACCTTTTATCAGAAATAAATCTTTGAGTTCTATTATCTTGTAGCAATTCTGTAGGGACAGGCATTTCAAAAAGCTGAAAGATAAAAATGAGAAGGAAAAGAGCTCTTTTGCAGGCCTCTATTAAAGTTTTCACTCTGCTACATTACAGCTATAAAATTGCATTTTTGATAATAATTCATTACAATTCCATAATACACAGGGAATATGTTATGCTGTGTTAATCAACAATTCTGTTTTGCTAACTTATTAAAATCATTCATTTGAAATTGCATATTATTTTAGTGCCATCTTGTCTCTGATTTATAGTTACTGAAAGTTTACTGTTAGTTTCTCATTCACCTGAGACCTCATGAAATTTGCAAATAATGTTGTTTCTTTCTTAAATGCACTTTTAGTCAGTAGACATCACTAAGGTATAATGAAAAACACTTGAAACAGCTGAAGTGGTCATTGGCTTTGGGTTTTTTGAAGGTAACGCTCCAAAAGAAGATGAAGAAATAAAAAGAATGAATGGAAATAGTTGTGAAATCTGTTAGAAACCTGCAGAATTGCAGAAACAAGAGGAATCTCTTTCTCCCTGAGCCAGCATCAATGATTCATTAGCCACTTGCTAAAACTCAATAATCAGTTCATGATTTGCTGAGTTCAACCATGATGAAAACAATACACAGAATCAGTAAATAATGGCCTCTGATGAATCTGCCGCACTGTATTCCTTTTGGAAGGATAACAATAGAAAGATTGAGAATAAAAGTAGAAAAGGAAGCAAATGAATCCAGTAAATCACAGGGAAGCCTAACTTTGTACTGTGTATCTGAATTTACACTGTGCATCCAACTTCTTTATAGACTTAACACACCTGCCTGTCTAAAAATGAGTTCATTTTCAAACGCTGAATGTCAGATTCTGTTGTAACACACTGCAAAGTAATAGTGTTGTGGGTTTTTAGAGGGTATTGTTCTTTTAAATTTTTTTTAGCATGTTCTGAAGCAAAAAAATTCTCTTTCTGTTGAGCACCACTGGCAGAAGTATTTTTCACATGCAGCAATATGTTCTCACTGTCACGTCTCAGAAGAAATCCCTTGGGGCTCAAGATCTGTGCATGTAATACCCACACAGAAAATTAAGCCTCAATTGACTTCACAAAAAAACACCAAATCCTACCTCTAATAATATCTAAGCATTGTTTTTTAATGATGATTAATGAGATCCTTTTTAGAGTTCTAATATTAGTTACACCCATTTGTGCCAAGGCTAAATTTGATATAGCCAGGGATTTCTTTAAAACTCTGGCCTGGGAGATAATGAGTTTCACAAATTTCTCCAGCGCTCAGGAGAATGCTGGATCTTCACAGAATCTCAGGCCCAACGCATCTTTCTTCCTCTGAATTGAAACCCTTGCTGCCTCTGTTTTTTAAGTTTGAACATGGAGGTTTGCTCCTGTGAATGGGGTTCCAAAGGAAAGGAAAAAAAAACCCTTCAGTCCCGTCCGGCGTGTATTTTGAAAAGTTTAGCTTCCCTAAGGTCTTAACAAAAGGAGATTCTACTTGTGGGAAGAGATGATTAATCTGAGATGCTCCAATGTTGTAATGATGAAAAGGATGCTCAACAGGTCGGAGCCTTTCGAAGGGAGGGTCTCACTCATCTCTGCCAAGGTGTGGTTCATGAAGCATCTTTAGCTCTTGACACAGCAGAGGGCACCTCAGAATAATACAGCCTCTCTCCAGGGAACAAAATGCATTTCCAAGCCTTTTCTTTGCCAGGTTAACATTTGACAAGCTTGCTTTAATACTCATTCTCCCCAAGTAGCTCAGATGAGGAGGACAGAAAAAGTTTGCGGCAGAGGGGGACAGAAGGGAAAGGAATTCAAGATTTTCAAAACAGTGCCAAAAAGCAGACTTTCCTTCCTTCCTGCAGACACCAGGTAATGAGTACAAATGGATGGACCAGGGATTATTCTGGAAGACTGGGCCAAGGAAAATGGAGTTTGCTCAGCTTTTATATACAAAGACACACACACTAAATCTTCTGAAATCTTATTGCTTAAGTGTATGGGCTGAAAATTGAGTAACGCTTAAATCCTACTGCTCCACACAGCCAACAGAAGTCAATTAGTCCAACTTAGGCACTGCATTCATTTTCCTATTGTTTAATTATTATTTACATGATACCACAAAGGTGCACAGCTGTGGAAAGGTGTAGCCCCTGTCCAGAAGATCAGCTGTTGTAAGTTCACCCCAATATCAATACAAATAATGGAAGACACTTTTTGCTCTGGAAAATGGCAGTCAAAGCAAATTGGGCATTCTGAGCTGGGCTCTGGCAGCCTTTTGTATTGCTTTCATTAGAGTGTCAGCCTCTAAAAAAATAATGTGACAAAGGAAGGGTGGCTGGTGAGCTGGCAATCATACAACGTCTAAAGATCTGAGTCCTTCTGTAATGATCATACGTGATTTACAGAATCAAAGGGTCAAATTCTGCCCTCAATTACACACCTATTGCTAGGTGGTACAGCACCACATGGCAGTTGAATTAGAGAGATTATTGTGTTTCTAAAGAAACAGAAAAATGCTCTGTGGCCTTCAAAGTAGCAAATTCAGTGTTGATCCTGTATTAAATAACAACATATAAATGTACGGAAATATCAGAGCATCTTCAGGGCATTTTTTTAATAGAGATGTTTTGTGAAGCAACAGAATCGCTTCAGTCTCTGGTACTTGTCTAACATTCTGCATTTCTGGTCTAATATTCTATGTTCCACAAGTCAAACTCTGGAAAGGAAAAATCTGGCATTGTTTGGGGCTGCTCGAACCCTTAAGCTTTGGCAGAGTTTGTCAGCAGTTCCTCTTCTTTGCTGCATCCAGTGTTATCATGGGACAACTGCTTCTTATTTCACATTTCTGATGTGTCTCTTAACTAATCCATATGTACTCTACCAAATTAATGCAATTTATTCCTGAGATGGAAAAGTTATTTCATTTTATTTGTAAATAAATGTAGTGGCTTTTTTACTCAGACCTAGAATAAATTCTGACTTTCCATTTGGGCAAGACACATGGATGAAAAATACAGGACAGTTGTGAGAGCACTCTGACCAACAAATGGAACTCACACAGGAGGAAAAAATGGAGAAGGAAATTAAACAATGGTTAGAACTATAAAAGAACAGCTCAATGGATTTGGACACGCCACAGAAACATCCTTGCCCCAACCTCTCTGTGTGTCTTTCATCCCACTGGAAGAAATTACGCCATGATTTACGTTGAAGGTGCTGTTTCCCTGTCATTTTAAAGGAACAGAATTTTCTGGATCTTCCCTTTCTTAGTTAATACACATGCACACCCTCACACAAAACATATGTTAATAACTTCAGACCACAAATTTAATTTATCTCAGCTTTCCACCTGACATCATTCCTTGTCATGTGGCGCATACCCATCCGTAAACAAAATGAGGATTCATTTCCATAGCAACAGCGAGTGGGACTTTGATCAGCTCCAATGATTATTTGTAGGCACACACGTTTACAGATATCAAAATCCTAACTGAAAGCTGATTTCCTTTTTTTTCTTTTTAAAATGAAAGCAGCTCAGTTGGTTTATGTGTATGAGAAGGAATGCAAGTAAAGGCACCTAAAAAATACCTCCGGATGGCAATGGAAGCCACTGGCCATTAGCTCAGTGTCACTTCCAGTTCCTTGGGAATATAGATATTCCTAATATGTATCATCTGATGTACATGTCCCATGGCCAATAAAGTATTTTCTTTGTGTTCCCTGGCAGATGTGAAGGTTCAGGCTGCACATGCAGGTGTTTAGGAGCTGGCTCATGTGGGATGAGGAGAGGTGGTAGCCTGTGGCTTGACAGAAAAAGAGAAAAAAAATTTGAACAATGTGTTGAAAAAGACTCCAGTCAGAGCTGCACAGGACCAGCTGTTTTTTTCTAATTAGAATAACAAGAATAGCACATGCTAAAATGTCTTTTTTCTCAAAAGCAATGAATGCTTCAGGAACTATAAGGGATGAGCTCTAAAACCTATTTAAATGAAGGAATGCTTCAGGAGCCATATGGAGAAGAAAAGGAAAAGGCGAAAGTAGAGAAATGTTTTATTTTTAGCTAAATCTGAAGCATTTTGATTCTTCATCCAATGTTACACAGAAATTATCTTACTTTTAAACTTCCAAAAATGTCAGTGCTGATGCTTATTGTATCATGGCTTAAACAAGATATTTCAAACACTTAGTGCATTTCAGCAGGGTGTTCTTGCAGACATTGTAAATTCCACTCTATGCCCTGAACATGCACCAAGATATATCCCCTATGATATATATCTGGTAATATATGAGAGCTGCACATAATGAAGTATGTGACAAACACTCAAAACACACCCTCTATCATCAGTCTTTTCTCCTCTTCTCTTTTTTCTTCTTCTTTTTTTTTTTTCCTTCCACTTCTCCTGAAGCACTGATGATTTCAAACTTTGACTACAGAAATAACATTTGTAACTACGGCATTCTGGACATCTGCACTGTTAGAGTACTTTAGAATAAAGTCACATGGCCATAGGGAAATTTCACAGAATTCAAATCACAGTGACTTGCCAAGGTGTATAACGAGTTTGTTTTCAGCTGTTCTTCTCATGAATAATTACCAAGCAGGCATATCCTAAAGCTAGCACAAGCTGTCAGTTCACCAGAAATATTCAATATTTAAAACAGAATTTCGAATTTAGAATTTCATAAATGAAAATAATTACAGCACAGGCAAAATAGCACAGTTCAAGTGCTGTCAGGTATTTCTTGCCTTTCCACGAGGCTTCCCACAACCAGACGTTGCAGTCACATTAAATTATTTTTACAACATAAAGAAAATTATGCAAATGCAAGAGGAACTGCAAGGATCTTCTTTTTGCCCAGAACTAATACTTTGCTCTCATTTTCCTGACGATTTCTTCACCAAGCACAGAAAGAGATAACAGAGTACAATCCCAAGACTTCCATCTGTTCCAATCCCTTTGGATCAAATGCGCGCCGTGTATTCTGCCGTATGCAGAGCCAACAGCAGTGCGGAGCTGGACGGGAGGGAGGAGAGGCAGGAATGAGGTGAAAGTGCAGGAGATGGAATTTCCAAGCCTCCCTGAGACCCTTCAGCCCAGGCAGGTCCCTACAGGAAGCACAGTCTTTGCAGTGCCCATGGCTGGCACTGGAGGCTTTGAGAAGGATTTCAGTCGGTGTCCACCTGCCCTGCACACCCACAGCACCAGGAGAAGAGAGCAAGGCCAGTGGGAGCAGCTCAAGGACTGGGATTTCACAGCCCCTCCAACAGTGCCTGGGACCCCTCTGTCCCACCAGCAAACAGCAGTTCCCATCCCTGGTGTTTCAGGGTTTGCATCCCAAAGGGATGATTGTGAGCCAAGAGAAAAGCGCTCGCCTTTCACACAGGGTTTAATACTGGCACATTATTCTAATATTATGAAAATCTTTATTGCAGTTTGAATAATGCCCTGAAATAGATATTGTGCTGGTTAATAAATTACATTTTCAAATGAGAGAGATTTTATCACCAAAACATCTCATGATTAATTTCTAATGTGAAGCTTACGGCCCAAACTTAAAACATTTGATTTTGCATTTGTGTTCAAAGGTTGAGCGCTTAGCAAAGTTTTATAAGAAACTTACTGAATTTTTTTCTCCATATTGAAAAAAAATCACTAACCTGTTAATTCACTATAACTTCATAACCTCAATTACAGCTCTTGAGATGAAGGTGATTCAAACTATTTTCCCCTACTTTCAAAGAACAGGCCACACCTTCCAAAGAAATCCTGTTTCAAATTTTGCAATGATACATTAAGGGCAATAATTAGAATTGGTCAGAAATGTTCCGTAAGATGTTTTCCATTACTCATCCAGTTCTAACTATAACTGCTTGGAGTTATGACATCTTGAGTAGTAGCACTGGAGTAAATAGTGTTATTTCTATAGGAAGCAAGAAGAGATAACATAAAACGTTGTGTGCTATGAGAAAAACATAGGATATTAAAAATGGGAATTCAAAGCTCCCAAATTAAAGTACTGACCATGAGCCAAACTTCTGTTTGAATGATTTTTTTTAATTAATAATTTATATTAATCATGATTTTGCTGAACTTGGCCCACTGCTAAAATTTGTAGCCCCATTTTTGAATAGGTGTGACTAATTTGGTATTGTTGCTCGTGGGCAGCCCATGCTCCATCTAAAGCCACTCTCAAATGACCAAATGAATCAATAAATACAGGTGCCAGAGTTCACAGGGAAAAGCTGCAATATCCTTTCTCCATTTTTCTGGATATGTTCAAGGCTCAAGGACTAAGATTTAATTTTTTAGTTGATTATTTCCAAGATCAACACGGCGCAGCAAATATGCTTATACAGTTGGAATTCATTTTGCTAACATTCTCAAGAAATTAATCAAAATTTTGCTTTTCTAACTGCCAGTCAATCAATAATCAAATAATATATTATTTACAATGAGTTGAAAAAACAAGCATAAAAGAAACAAAGGAAATTGAACCCCAGACAAAAATATGCACAATTCAGCCTTTGAAATCCTATTATTTGTCAGAATGTGTATTTAATTTTAGGCACAAAACTTAGTCTGGACTAATGATTTTGTAACCCTTCTCAAGTGGCTGAACAGGTTGGCTTGTATTATTTCCTAAGCACATTTTGGGTGGAAATACAGCAGCTGTAATTGAGGTAAGCAAAGCCCCCAGCAGCACCAGATTCCTGGGCCTGGTGATGGGATAGAATTAAAAACAAAATTTAAAATAAAATTATTTGTTCATTTGGAAGAATTTTCACTCTTGCCTAAAAATCACCTTCTGTTTCATATTGAAGTTATTATCTAAATAAATAAATTGTTGCTGTGAAAAAAAAAAATGTACCTTAGTGTGATCTCAAAATCTGGAAAAAAACCTGAGAAACATTCTTCCAAATCCCTCTTGTCAATCCTGGCTTTTTAATGGTTTTCCTTTTTTCCTGCAATACTTCTCCAAATCGTGTCTGGGGCTGATACTTCCTACCCTGCCTTCCTCCCATGGGGAGCAGGAGCTCCACCTTCTTCTCTTCCCATTTGCAATCCATTTTAATAATTTTGTCTCTTCCAACAAATAAGAATTTTGCCATTGTCTTTAGGGGAACAAGAGGAGATTTTCAGGGAGCTGAGCTGTATAGGTTTTTGTCTCATTTTAATCAGAATGTTGGTTGCACAATTCAATACTGATTGTGTAATCAGAAAGCAAGAAGAAACACAACACAAATGAATTACTATGGAAAAATTGTCCTCATAATGGGGTCATGAAGCATAGAGATATACATTTATAATGCTCTGTCAAATTACATTATGCAAGGAAATAAATTATGTTAAGAGAAAGTATGTTTTAATTACGAGCACAATACTTCTTCAAATTGGGGGAAAATTGCTAACCCTATTATTATTATTATTATTACTATTATTAT
>VYXD01015747.1:767743-796565 GCA_013397195.1 Hylia prasina | reverse complement strand
TTATTATTATTATTATTATATAAATTTAGCCTTGATACACACAGAAGTGCCTGCACATCCCCTGCTGTTAAGGAGCCTGTGTGTGCACAAGCACAAAATTTAGGAGTGTTACATTTTCCAATTATTCTCTTGCCTGTAGTTTTTTTCCTGCCCATCAATGTGTAAAATAAAGAGACCCAAACAGTCAGACAACAGCAGTTTGTTGCCATGCACATGACAGCAGTTGTGCTGTGCTCTCACTAGGTGTGTGACTCATAAAGTAGATTATTCAAATCACACAAGTAGAATAAGGAGTAATAAAATAAAGAGAAAGCCTAAGGTTTGGGGGGGGGCATTAGTTTTCTTCTTTTTAATCCAAATAGACATTTAAAGAAGAGCATCCTTGTGAGAAAGAAGATGTTTCACCTTATGATGTTAATGGAGTTTGAGTAAGTGCGAAGGCAAAGACAAACTTTATATAATCCATTATAAAGAATGGATATCCATTATAATACCACAGGCATTAGCTGTGCCTGTCTGTTAGATAAATTTACAGATCTTTCTATCTTTAAAAACTTTGATTTTTCCATAGTTTTTCAGTTTGGCTGCAAATCAAATTACAGTTGCTCGAAGTGCTGAGTATAAAAGAGAGACAAGACTTTGCTTCCTCAGCCTGGCCACACAATTAACCCCAAAGCAACAGGCACCAAAAAGAAGCTCAGCCCCAAAGCTGTGATAACAGCAAACAGCTTGGAAAAGACACAGGAATAGAAACCTGGGAAATATTCAGCCTTTGCTTCAGCACTCCTGTGAAGACCCTGAGTACACAAGGAGGAGGAAAACCCATGGGAAAGGGGAAGTTTGGCCGTGTACTTCTCGTCCCAAAATTTAATTTTATTTTTTAAGTTATTGCTTTAAAAAGAATTTAAAAATCCTTGCCAGCTTTCAGACGTGTACCCTGCTCACCCAAAGGGTTCATGGATACACTAAAGCATCTTTCTTACCACAAGGTGGCATCTTCTTATTTTTACATGAAACATCTGACTATTTACATAATTTGAATAATTTTCAACACCTGAACGTTTCTAATTTTTTTTTTTTTTTTACAGCCATTTAACATTTATGCAGATACCCAGTGATGGCGTTAGACTTCACCACACAAATGCTCCTGGAAGTTTCTGTGGCTGCTTTTCATGGACCTGTTCACAGCCACCACACATCTACTGAATCCCCCCCCGGGCCACAACGTGCTGACAACACTCACAGGAAATCACAAATACTCCTTGAAAATTCCAGGGCAAGCCAAATTAAGAATTTACAGCACATGTTCAAAATGCTGAGCTTTCTCCCCAAACTCCTATTGAAAAAGCACATTACTGGATATCTCAGCATGCATATACTTTAAAATATAACACAGAAACCCACTACAGCCAGGCAACTTTACACTCCAGACTCTGTAACATAACTCAAACCAATTCTACAAACACAGGAAAATG
Organism: Hylia prasina; assembly: GCA_013397195.1. Classification (NCBI taxonomy): domain Eukaryota; kingdom Metazoa; phylum Chordata; class Aves; order Passeriformes; family Sylviidae; genus Hylia; species Hylia prasina. The sequence goes on along the minus strand of VYXD01015747.1, from coordinate 795,090 downwards.
CATAAAAAGCATCAGCAGGGTTTTGTTCAAATCTGCCCAGATCACTACTAATAAAACCCGTATGAGAAGCAAAAAGGGAAAAGTTTAAAGCCAAAGCTGTCTCTAACAACTTTCATTTTGCACAGTCACTGGTCTCCTTCCAAAGGTGAAGATTTTCAGCTCATCAAGAGCACAATGTCCAGTGACAATGTTCAACACAAGCGGGAATTACTGCACAAAGTGAGAAATCAGAGCACTGAGTTCCCATGATAGAACTCAATCTGACCCCACTGCTCTGAACCGGCTTTAAAAGCAAAAGGGAAGAAAGGAGATTTTTATTTTTAAAATACTACAAGTTCATTAAATATGATCCCAGATCTGCTGATTCAACTGCAAAGCTGCTGCTGACTTCCAAAGGCTATGGACTCTGGCTCCTGTCCCACAGCTAAGAGTTTACCTTGCATAGTACACCACAAAGTGAGAGAAATTTCATGCCAAAACTTTTTCAGGATGAAATTCAAATTGAATGCTTCAGAAATGCTTCAGAGATGTTTCAGAAATTCTTCTCTGCTTCCGCAAACTGGTCCTAACGATAAACTTTAATCTCACATACTCATCTATTGCTAAGTTCAGGGACTTGACTTAGTCTTTCAAAAGAAAATTGGCTTGGTTCTTTAATTTGAGACAATTTATCCTAAACAAATTTCAATTTTAGATGCTTGATTGTGAAATGAAGGGTTTTGAGTCAAGGGAAGAACTTTCTCCTTTAGACAACAGTTTATAGGCATGGTAATTCTAAATGTTGCACCATTGGAGAAGCGTATCAGAATATTTCTAATCCTGATTCTTCCCCCACTCTTTAGGGAAGATACTGGACGCATATTTTTGCTTTCCATGTGCTCTCAGTTTTCCCCTTTGTGTCCCACCTGAGACCCCCATCCAGGAGGTGGATGTGCAGATCCTGATCTGCTTGACTGGGAACGAGTCCCTTCCCTTGACTGCAGAATCAGGGATCTGCTAAGAGTAGTGAGACTGGGCTGCAATCAGCTGCAAACACAAATGAAGCAATGGCTCCAGCCATTATGTTTATTCCCAATTATTTGCAGCTGCAAAAACATACAGACAATATTTTTCATGCACAAAATGCCATTTTTGGCCCCAGACAAAAATCAGGTCCTATCTCTTATCTACTGTTCTGGGAAAGCTTTCAGAAAGCAAGTCCTACAGCACTGAACTCATGTCTAGCAGACCATCTGCACATCAAATTATTTCCAAAATTATTCAGTGAAGCCACGTCACTTGGAAGAGACAGGTATGATTATTGCTTCTAAGGTTACCTGAGAGCTGAAAATAAAGGAACTCCCCACTCCTGAATGCAATGGGTGCTTGTATGAACACGCTACAAATGACACAGATTCACCTCAAGTAGAAAACAACTTGTCAAAGCTGGAGAAAACTCCTGAGGGATTTTTAAAGGGTATTCCTTTACAACTAACTAGCCTGTAAAAATTACTTAGTTTTGATTTAATGGCAAGTAGGTAAGAATAAAAACAATCCTGTGCAGTATCGCTAAGCAGTTCTCTAGATGTTTGGAGCCAAAACAATCAAGGGGACAGTTCTATAAATGATCTTTTCTAGTTCCAGTGGAGCTGCTCTAATTTAGGAGCTGGAACTCTGGCCTAACACAGGAAACACCAGCACGAAGCCCAGTATCACTTTACTGAACATGATCTGACTGGTAATTTTCTCTGTCAGAAAATGTCTTGATTTGTGTACAGAAGATACAAACTGAGGAACTGCCCAGGTGTTTCAAGCACAGGATGTGACATCCTCGAACACAGGACTTGGCTTGTGGCTTCAGTCTCTTCTGGGCTATTAATTAATGCTTAGAAAGAGAAATGCTACCAACAAAATAATTGAGGCGCAAAATCCTCTGTGCTGAAGTGAAAAGGAGGATTACTGCTGCCTTTATTGGGGGGTGAAATCTAGCCCTCCATTGGACACCAGCTGGCCTAGCAGAGAAACTGTGACAATTCAAAGTATTGAACTCCTGTATTTTACTCTTCACACTAGATAAATTCATGTGGCTCAGTCCGTTCTGATCAGAAACTGGGGACACCCCACAGAACACACAGATATTTGTAGGTCCTCACATTCTTCACTGTTCTGTACCTGAAATCCTTCACTGAGCAGCACAACCATGCCTCAAACAGCTCCTGGTCCAGCAGCATCTCTGCTGTTATCACCACATCTCCCACATTATCTTGAGTTCTTTTGCTTTATACCAGAATTTAACAATGTAAATTAAAACCCCCATGGCATTAACAGTTACCACGGCTCACATGCAAGACTCTGCTGTTATTCCATGCATCAAAGCAGCACTGAAGGAATTCACAATCCCAATATGCTTAGTGTTAGCAGCTGGCTTTTTCCATGGCAGCTTTTTCAATCTACCTCTCCATGAACTGCAAGAGAGGTATCAATAATTTCCAGCTAAATCAATACATTTTGCCTAGAAACCAGAGCTCTTCCACATGTTAGTATAAGAAAATGAAAAGCAGATCTTTTATTTTGGGCTTCTCTGTTATTCTCATAAATAAGTGGAGCAGACAGCCAACATCTCCTTCTAGTTTACTCCACATTTCCTTTAATTTATCAATGCAAAGTTATTTAGCAGAGAGTCATTAATAGAATTTCTTCAAAGAGAGAAACATTATTAGATATGTTAAATCTCAACAACATTGCTTCACAGCTGCAGCCATGGTTTTTTTAGGCATTAATTGAACATCTGTGCACTTTAATTAATTTGAACAAAATGCAAAGTGGGGGGGAAGAAGCAACAGTAGGTACTGTTGAATTTAAGGAACTAATTTTAGTTTTCCAAACTTCCTCAAATAATGATTCTTTTATGTCCACATCACAGCCTTAGCAGAGGTTATTTATCATGTGGCCACACTGCACAGGGCAAGGCTGATGCACCTACACACCTGCACCAGGCAAAGAAGCTGCTTAAAGAATCCAAGAGAAGTGGTGGTAAAAGGATTGTCTTCTTCTCTCCTTGAGCACCCAAAAAAGATCAAATTGTACCAAACAAAACCGAGGCCTGCTGCACACACAATCTGAAATTGTCAGCCACAAGTGACACCACACAAGACAAACTTGTAACCATCATCCCCAGTTAGGATAACACCTTCTACATCAATCCTGAGGGAAAAATAGGAACATTTTCTGCACAAGTGATATGAACTAGGTGAAGGTAAGACTTCTGAGTCTTTTGAGATCTCCTTTAACAACTACTTGTCTTGAGGGATGATACTCACTGAAGAGCTTAAATAATTAAACTGTGAGGAACATTAAAGGTGCAAATAACCTGTACAAACCAACTTATTCCACAGTCCCCTTGTGTACACTGGAGATTTTTCCTCACAAAAATATATCACTGTTCATACTGCACTAAAGTATTATTGTTTGTTACTCTGCAAAACATTCCAGGTACTACTTCAAATAAGAGGGGGAAAAAAAGGTGCCAAGCAAACACAACTTTTAAGACAGATTAAAGCACAAAATACTACAATTCCAAAGCTCTCCTGTTGAATCAGATAATCAGAACTACTGAAGACTATTTTGAAACATCTTTTGCAGTGTTGGGACTATTCAATGTCATGTTCAAATCACCCTGAGGCTGTTTGGGTTTTTTGTTGTGTTGCTGTCCATGAGAATACAACTCCCTGGCACCTTCCCAGCATGAGAGGCATTGGAATAACCCCTGGGCTGGCCTTTGGCTGGCACTGGGATGCCAGATTCCAAGCAGGTAAGAAGTTCCTCTACACACACTCCCGGTGTTCAGCTGCTCATAATCTGCAGCACTCACAATTTATCATCGAAGCTGGAGCCTCGCTGCCAACTTATCAAAGTGGCCACTGGATGCATCTGATCAAGTCTGAGCATCTGGCTCTTCCCTGTTCCTGACATTAGCACAGACAACAGAATCAGTGGACTATTGAATGCAATTACAGTAAGCGAGACAGACAATAAAGATTGATAGTGCCTTCTCTTTTTATCACACACAAAACTAGTGGGGGTTAAAGCTTTGCCTTGAGCTGCCTTCATTTAACAATGATTGAAAATATGCAATTGTGATGGTAAAACACTGCAGCCTGTACCACTTCATTTACTGGACACATTATCAAATTAAATGAAAAGTGAACTGCCAAAAGCAACAGTTATTATATATTAATGATGAATATTTACTTAGCATTGTTCACAAATCACACCAAGAACAGAATCCTTCTTGTTATCTCCTTTGCAGGCTACAGATGAGTAGTTTAACATTTCCATGTTTACGTTAAATCTTCTGTCTACAAATCTCGAAATTCAGACATGTGCAAATGGTTTTGTGATCATCCATGTGGTTACAAACGTGTAATTAATAAAATGCTCCAGCAGCAAATGAATCCTAATTGCTGCAGGGATTCTTTACCTCAAATCACTGTTGGTATTCATGAAAATACTTCACTAACCAAAGAAACTACATAAAATTAGTATTTTGTTTCCAGCAGGCTTTTACGTGGTGAGTTGTATGGTGTGCAACAGCTTCCAACAAATGGAAAATCCAGGAAAAGCCAACATCATGATCCATCTGTTATATGAGATTTCAAACTGGTTACTGGTCTTTGGTTACTGCTAAAAATATGTGGTACATTGAAAGTGCACTGATAAGAAAGCAGAGTTTTGCAAGTGAATGATTATTTTGCTTTAAAGTTTAACTCCTTGTTTTACAGGAGCCATGCTAACAGCAACATTCCTACCTCAAATTACAGCAAAATCCTGTGCCACTGGATGCCAATAACCTGTGCAATGACAGAGCTGATCACTTCATGGATATGGCCTAGTTTGTACTGATTTTTAGTAGTAGAGAAACCAAGGAATTTCTATCAGAGTGTCATGTAAGCACTGATGCCACACAGAAATTAAGAAAAAATGGTCTTTTCTACAGCCTCAAAATTGAACAAAACAATAACTACACTGTCAGTACTGTTAAAAAAAACCAACCAACCAACCAACCAAACTCCATATATCTCTGGTCAATTTTAGAGCAACTGCAATAAAGCAGTAGTTGGACAACATGTGGTGCTGGTACTGCTGGGCTTGGGGTGCCATATCCCACAAATGCAAACATCTGGTCCTTGTGAGGCACTGATATCCATGCTGGCAGATTTTGGCGATGTGAAGAGATCTTGATGCAGACACTAATGGCTGTGCAAGTGACATAGTGAGATATATGAGCCTAAGCAACCAAACTAAAGTTTAAATAAAAACAGGCATTGGCTTTTTTTGCCCTATGTGCAGCCCTGGATAGGAAAATAAAGCCATTCCAAAACATTCACTAATGCCTGAGATGTATTCTCCTAGTTTTCCTTCTTTTTTCAAGCAAAGTAATTACATTCCAGGAATTTGATTTTTAAAAATTGTTGCTGTAAAGGCACTGTGGACTAAACAATACAAAAGAAGAAAACTGAAGAAAGAAGTTTGCTTTTTTCTGGCCATATGCTGGCATATAAACAATAAAAGTGATAAACACACAAATATGCCACAATGGAAAACTATGTGCAGATCCCACGCAGTAAATTGAAAAAGCAACATGCTGCATGGTTCTGTTTAACAATAGTGCAAAAATAACTGTAGGAAACTCTGGCTAAGGCGGCCCACAGACAGTTTTGGAAGGGAGGCATCAATTGACAAACTACAAGTAGAACAAATGAATTATCTTAAGCCTACTGAAAACAGGAAACCAAGGACACTTCTATTTTCAAGTGACATTTATTATCACTCTTACCCCTCCCCTTTTGAAGCAGAAAACAAAGTTAAATTTAACCGCAATTTTTTCAAGAGATACAATCATTTTATTTGCTGGAAGTATCAAGAGAAACATTAAGTAGATATTCTATTTTTTTCCATCTAAGCCACTTTTTCCATTTGACTCCCCTTAAAAAGAAAACATGATCTGTTGCACAAAGTAAGAGAACTACTGAAACTTGGTTTGCCATGATCACTTTTTGATCTTCCGCACCATCTCATGCCCTCATCGTGCAAAGTACAGCAGTGAATGCTGTGGTTTGTCTCACTGCTGCTGCCAACAGAGAGAAATAGCATCGAATGAGCCCTGTCCATCTCTTCCTCACTGAGGTACTCCCATACCATAGCCAGACACCAGTAATTATGCAATTCATAAAACATAATGACTTTGAGACGTTGCTCTGCTCTGCAAACAGGTTTAGAAATGCCAAAGTCACTGCAGGAAGAAGAAGACCAGACCACAGGCTGAATCCCACGTGTTCAGAAAGCTGGGCTGGGTGTGAGGTGCACTCAGGAATGGAGCAGCTGAATGCCTTCAGAGGAGGCTACAGCATTCCCCTGGAATTTTATTTTGGAAAATAAAACAGAACTGACAGTCATGGGAAAAGAAAAAAAAGAACACCAAACAAAAGTTAAAAATTCTAACCTTGATCTGCCTCAAGTCTGGGAGGAGCTGACAGCTCTGCTCATCCATTAGGGAAAGGCACAGTCCCCACACCTCAGGGAGAATCATTTTTAGAGATAATCAATTGCATCACAGTGACAAGAATCAACAAGTGTAGATACAGATAAAGGGAATAGAGATTCTGATTTTCACAAAAGCTGTACTTTGCGTTTCCATATTCCTCCAATGTATTTCAGTCAAGATATTGTCCAGCTGCCTCATATTTCAACAGGACACAAATAATCAAGTCAGACATGTAGCAGAGTCACTGGAGTGGAGAGATTCTGTTGTCTAAGGTCTTCTCTGAAGTGCAATCAACCTTATTTTTTTCTCTCTCATTTTGCCATTCCTATTCTATCAAATAAAAACAAAGAACCAACGACCAAACCCAAGAGTGAAGTCTCACTCAGTTTCCTCCAATGCTGCCAAGAGAAGTACAATTCCCAAGCCACCCTTCTGCACTGAAGTATTCCCATGAAGCTGCTGTGCTCTCCTTTTGCCAGGAAAGGCAGGTGCATTATTGCCAAAACCCAAGAGTGTGGAATGGCAGTGCCACCACACACATCCACAAAACAGCAAGATACTGATGGATTTTAGTACCCTCTAAATAAGAGAATTTGCTCACTTATTTTAAAATATTGCCACGTGACAATGGAATAGGTCACACAGCCAAAATACTATATGAAAAATAGAATAAGAAAATATTCCAGTGTATATTCAAGACTGCTTTAGATCCTAAACCTACTGATCCAAGCACAATGCTCTTGAATCTCCTCTAACCTCTGACACAAACCTTTGCTGTGGCATCAGACAAGAAACTCAACACCTTGTCTGCACCTGCCGAAACAATGCTGTAATTTATTCATTGCTTAAAAAGTACTACAGGTAATAATCCTTTATGCACAAATATCACGAGTTTGGGGAAAGAGCTTGTTTCAGCCACTTTGTCAGAGGCATGAAATAGGCAATATCATGCAAGATAAGAAATCTGAAAGGAGTATTTAGTGCGGAATGGAAAAACTGCTGTTGTCTAACATAAAAAGGTCCAATGTAGTCATGCTTTAATATTTCTCAAAAGCTAAATCACATTATTCTGAGAACACCTTCAGCATCATCCCTTCCCAGTCAAAAACTAATTTCATTTTTTGCGATGTCACAAGAAAAGAAATGGCCTTGGTATGGAATATGCAAAATATAAGCTTGGTAAATTCTGAAAGAGATTCTTATCATCATCTGCCTGATTTAAAATCAGTTTATTTAAAAACACTTTACTAAGCCTTTACTCACACTTCTAAAAACTAAAAGTCTGAAATGGGCACAGAGAAGGTTTGGGTGATCCTGCCTGTCCACCTCTGAGACCAAAAAGGATAATTGTTCATAGTGACACCAAAAAGGACAATTGTTTACAGTAATGAGAACTCCACAGGTGTTTAGAGGGTGACTGGATTGCAACAAAATCCCATGCAGGACATCTGTTCACTGAACCTCACACCTCATCAAGGTGGCTTTTTTATTTGCTTTTTTCTGCCCCTCCTGTCATTCTAAGTCACAGTCACATTTTGTAAGCACGATGGAGCATCTTCAAAAGTTATGTGAACATAACAGCTGTGCTGGGGCTCTTCAGCAGAGGCAAAAAGGGAAATGTTCTGTTTCATGGTGGTTTTGAATCAAATCTTGTCCTTAGTGAGTGTCCAGAGCAGAGAGATGCAAAAGTCTCTCTTAAGGCATTACAGTGAGAGGAGGCAGGTTTTGTAGACATCCTCCAAAACCCATTGGGAGGTTAGAATTTTCCTTTGGAGATCCCTGTCTCCCTTTATTGACTGCAGAGGAATCCCAGCACAACTCATCTCCTATTTAAACACCTTGAACAAGGACCTAAAGCCAAGAAGACAGGTCAGGATCCTGCAGGAAAAGCCACAAAACAGAAGCAGGTCTCTGGCAGCCCTCCCACATGAGCTGGAGGTAGTACTTGTGCTACCTACATTTCAATTCCACATGTGTGAAAAATGATAACGTCCCTGCCCCAACTCACAAGGGCACAATAAACACATGAATGATTATTATGCCCCCTGAAAATGTGGTAATGAAGGTTGTAGGTATGAGCACCACCATTAGAAGTGCACTGAGTTCCACTTACCAGCTCTCTCTGTCGTGCAGAGCTTCCTTGGGCAGGGATCCTGTGGCAGAACCTGGAGTGACCCTTGGCCTGTGCCCACCAGAAGCTTTGCTGGGCTGGTGCCCCTCCAGGGGCACAGATATGACTCTGCTTGGCAGGACATCCACAGAGGATGGTGGCAGATGCTTCTGGTTTATTTCTTTAATTATGTTTCACATGCTCTGTGATTTCTCAGTCTCCTCAACTGCTAAATTACATTACCACCTCCATTGCCCAACCAGTCCCCTTGGCACAGCAAACTCAGCTTCCAAAGGGGACCCAAAGGACACCAACCCCAGAGTGCAAAGTCTTTGATGATGACCCTGCAGTGTTCTCTGCTTGGCTTCAGAAGATGAGCACAAGCAGGAAGGCAGAGCCTGCTCTCCAGCCCCAGGAAACAATTCCTTAAAAGCCTTACAAGGTGACATTTTCCACCTCTTTCCCTGCACCATGTCACATAAGGGAGGATGCTGTACCCCATGGCATCACTTTTCCTCATCAAGCATTTAATAGCAAAAATACTGTCATTTAAATTCTTGAAAAATTACAATTTTAGTTAACTCTGAGATAGAGCAGGGGCCTCCCTTCTCAAGAAACCTTTCTCTCATTTGAGCTTGAAGGTGATATCAGTGAAGCTGTAGAGTGCACTGATTGGGAAATTGAGAAAAAGAAGGAAAATAACAACTATTGGACTTGTCCTTACTCAGGACTAAAAAATCAGGCACATAAAATTGGTGAAAAATAATTGGTTTACAGCACAAAAAGAGAAAATCTTGACTGGGGGCAAAACAATAATATCAACATTACCTTAGAAATGCCTCAGCCCAGTCCTTCAGTCCCAAGATCTCTTCAAAGCAGCTGGTTCAGGCTCTGGAAATTAAAATAATTTTTTAAAAAATAATTAAGACAAAAAATAGTATTATAACAATTCTGGAAGATCTTATTAAAAGAGCTAATAAAAGATGCTTTTCTCCTTCCTGCAGCCCCATATTTACCCAAGAAAAGAGGACAGAGCTACAGGAGGGACACCTGGACATTTGGAGAGCCCTAAAGACAGCAGCAGAGGGGAATGCTTGGCTCACCAAGAGATAATTGCTTCTTCCCTCTCTTCTCTAAATATGCTAAAATATAAATTATTTAAAAATTAGAGGCATTTAGAGTAACAGCCCTCCAAATGCACAGTATTTATTCCCTCTTTCATTGCCCACAGTTTACGGCATTGTCTGGCTTTGAGTGTGCTTTGCTATTTTTCTCCCTCCGCAGTTTACTCAGTATAAGGCTCGCACTGATCTCATCAATAAGAAATGAATTTTGGTAACTTTCAAAACCACTATATTATTTTTCCTTTTATTTGTAGTGAGTTTTTCTTCTCTCAGTGGTATTACTGCAATAAGTCAGTCATTATTTCTTTATGTTTTCTTTCCTTTCTTCAGTATTTTATTTCCCTTTACAGCACATCTCATGATCACAAAGAAAACAGAGACACTTATTTCTTTTAACAGTTGAAATTGCTGCGAGTGATTTAACTGTCATTTAATCTGATTCCTCTCTTCTGTCTGTGGAGAAATATGTTTAATGTACTGGAAATTATGTTAATAAGAAAAAGCATTATCTCATTTAATGAAATAAATATACAAATATTTCAAAATAAAATAAAGAGGCAATCTTCACTGAGGAAAAAATGTCTCTTATGGTTTGCATAAAATAAACAAATGAGAAAAATTAATGAATACATTGAAATATACTGACAAAAATTATGCCTAAACTCAAAAGGGAAAAAAAAGAGAGGGCGACTGAATTGCATCTCACCTAAACCGATGCTTTTTGAGACAACACTGAAGGAAGCTCAAAGGATCACAGTACAAATTATTTTTTTTAAATGATGTTTTTACCCTAGGCTAAACTTTTCTCCCCTCCTTTTAAAATGCCTCCGTTTTCCTGCCCTTTTTTTGTTGCTGTTTTATTTTCTTCAACTGGCATCAAAATAATATTTATTGTTTAATGACTGCAATTGCTTCATCCTTTAATTATCTTTGATCCTGTGCCACAAAACATATTTAATTTATGGCAAAGAACTTTGAGCCCCTCTGACTTAGTTAATTGTAACAATCAATAACTGTTTCTAAGCTTTTCCGTTCTGAAGGATGTAACTAGCATACACTAAGGTTAAACAAATATTGTTAGTGGGGATAGAAAAACTTGTTGCAATTATGTAATAAAAACATGACCACTGCAACAGAAACACATAATTAGCGATTTAATTACAGACATCAAAACAAACTAAAGATGTCAATTAAAAAAAAATCTCCTGTGACAAACTGATTTCATTTCCTTGTTCTGCAATTCTAGATCTTCATGCATTTCTTTCTGGTTTTTTGTTTTCCAGAAATAAAGAGCTCAAAACCCAAAGAAGAGACTCGGTGCCATCCGTCTGGGTGTGACTGTAGTAGGAATTTGATGAAATCCTGGGATTGCTTTCTCACTGGCAGAATCAGAGCCTTCACTGCATCCCACAGTGGATTTCTTTAACTGCCCTTTCAAAGGGCCCGGCAGGGCTGAGTGTGCTGTGGTGCCAATTCCTCTGGGGAGCTGCAGTCACTTGTGTCACGAACCTTCTCAAGGCATTTTCTAAGTGCACCAGTTTCTGTCTCTGCTTCCCCAATCCTCACAAAGTGCTGTGGATCATAACAGCTCCGGCTCAGCCACTTCTGCTACCCGGAATAACCAGCCAGAGTGTGATGTGGAGAGATCTCAAGTGGCTTTCTCACTTGAAATCCAGAGTTTTACTTTCCTACAGCTCTTCTTTCTGTTTATGGGCTTGCGAGTGGGAATTTGAGCAGGACAGAAGTTGTGCAGTGAATGATTTGGGTCAGTATTAAACAGGTAACCTTTTCATTTTTAAAAAGTACCTAAAAATCCTTACAGTGAAATTCTAAACCCACTGAAGTCAGGAACAAAGCTCCCACCAGCTTCAGTGGGGATTTCAAGCTATGCTTTGAGAGATTTATTCCTGAAACACGCAAGGGGCACACCACAAACCCAGATTCACCACTCCTGACAGAAATCTTCCATCTTGAGGGCCTACACCTGATTCATCTGCATTGGAGGCTTAAGCTGCTTTTAACCATTGCATGAGATACAAAACAAATCCTAGAAAATGGTTGCTGTCAAGTGTAGCTTATCATCCATGTAAAACAATAATCCATTTAAATAAATTTAGAATCACTATTTTCTATACACATATATAAAAATCCAGACTCTGTACAAACATCAGAATTTGGGTTTTATTATGTACTTTCTTTTTCTGCTAAATTTCAATACTATGGAAAACATTCCCTACAGTTTTTGTAATCAGGGTTTACAGAAATATTCATGAGAGAATAACCTGTCATATTCACAGCTTTATATTTCTAATTCAAGGTTTACTGGCATTTAAAGACAAAAAGCTAAACCCCATTGTAGCTCTTTTATAACTAGAGTGAAGAGTGGTCGGCATTACAAATGAATTAGGAAATTATTCTCCTGCTGGGAAAAAATATGGCACTGTTAATGTGCAGAAATGGCTCCAAAGTGCCCTGGGTTGCACCCACAAATGTGGCTCCAGCCTCCAAAGCCCTCTGGGTTAGACTCAAAAATGTGGCTCCTGGTTATACCCATAAAGGCAGGGCGAAATATTAGAATAATCTGATATATTCTTTTTGCAACTATACTTAAGGGAGCTGGATCAAAAGACTGGAAGCATTGACATTTTTTATTTCAATGTCTTTTGAGTGATCAAAAGACTATTGACATGAACAAACCATCCTGTCAAGTTCCAAAGAAAGAACCCCAAAATTTTTTTTAAAAAGGTGTCTGTTTTTAAACTTGCATCTAAAAAAAATCTGTAAGCCCTGCCTGACACAAACCTGAATGTTTTCCCATTCAAGATTTTGAAAGACAGACATCCTTTTTTCAAAGGATACTTGTACAGCAAAAGCTTAACACTTTTAAGCAGAATCGAGTAAATCAAAGTTGCTAAAATCAACATCTTCTTTTGTCTTCTTTTTTTTCTAACAATTTTGTCTCTTTTCCAATTTCTTATCCTATTTTTGACAGTAAAAAAACAATGGAAGGAGACAGCAAAGCTACTTAAGGTGGTATTCAGCAATACATTTGACTCCAAGGAATTTTTTTTCACTGAACGCACTCAGTATCCTGAAGAAATTCCTTCCATCTTGCACATTTAGCTTTTCTTGTTTTAAGGCTAAATCTGGATGAAATCAAACCCAGGACTTGTTCCTTACATGTGCAGAGGAGAACTGCAAATAGAGCCCTTTTCTACCCGTGCTGTGAATAAAAATAAAATCCCTTCTCTGTGGGTACATCTTCCACCATGTTTTCCACCATAAATTTGTCAAGAAAAAGGATGAGCTCAGCTCATCTTCCAGCCCATCACAGGGTCTAGAAGACATGGATGCCATGAGCAGTGTCCATGTGGGATCTGCAGAGAAATGAGCTCCTGCTCCTCTGGAATCCCAAGGGAGCACTTCCCCCTGCAGGACCTCTACAAAAATTCACTGATCCCACCTGAACTCTCTGGCCAGGGCCATGCAGATTCAAGGCCTGTTGCCAGAGGGAAAAGGGGAAGCTGCTGGTGCATCTTCCAGACCTTTCTGCTGCCATGGATTGAAGACATTCCTGCAATACCCTCTGCGGCATCACTGCAGAGGCTGGAAGCTGAAAGGAAAAGCTAATAGTGTCTTATGTACTTCTGAAGTTCCTCCTGCCTCTTTCATGTAATTCCTTTAGCCTATTATCAGTCTTTTTAAACTTATTTGAATTTATTTGATTTTTGCATTTTCTCCCTCTGTTCCTTTAATGAAAGGAATTGATTTATATAGCTTTGAAGAGCTCGCTGCTTTCCCACAATGCAATTGGCCATTTTTGCCTCAAAATGGGAGTCAGAATTCCCCAGCCTGAACCTCAGGAATGTGCACAAATACTGAATCTGAAAAATCAAGTAGGTGCTTGAGACCAGAAAATGGAAATGCATCTCTTTGAGCAGAAATGCAGAATTTCAATGCCAAACCGTGAATGGCTGCACCTCTTCACCCAACCCTTTTATTTGGTTTTGTGCTTGTATTTCTTGAAGCACATATTTTTGCAAACTACATTGTATCACTTCCATCTACTCCACAGGAGCACATCACTAACCTAGCAATACTAAAACACTGAAAATATACTGGAAATATCTGAACTACAGAAAATTTAGAAACAGGAGGAAGAGTAAACATATGTGGTGCCTTAGCTTTGTAGACTCATTTCGGTTTTGTTATGCAGACTGCAAATATTGCTCCATTTGATTTACATCAAAGACAGCATTTTTAACCTATTCCACAGAACTAAAGTGGAAGTTGTGCCAAGTACTTTATTTTTAAATTCCTCCCCTTGTTTGTCAACAGTGACCATTGATAGCAGACATCTCAAAACCTTCAGCAACCTTGATACTGATTTTGAAGAGATCTTGATACCTGACTATCAAACTTGTACAAAAAGAATTCTCAAAGATTTGAGAGTGAAAGCAAATGCATGACACAGCCTTCAACCAGATGAGACCATTGACAAATGTATAGTCTCTATTAGCAAGCTATTTGTTATTTGCTACAGAATTCCACACTGATTTTTCAAATAGTGACAGTGTCAGCACAAGCCATGATACACCTCTGTAAATACATAAATGAATAAATATTGGGGGGTTCCCCTTAAAGTGAAGCTTTGTGCTTTCTTGTTCTCCATAGAAGCTGCTTGTGGTCACATTGAAATTACTGGTGACTTCACACTTCATCCTTCAAGACTTCTGGGTTTAGCTTGCAGCAGTTGTAAGGGCAGCCATCGTGTCTGTGTGATTCAGCACTGACAAGTGGAGCTGTAGACACCTCATCATCCCCCAAGAATGTCCCCCATAAGTGAAACCAGACGAAACTCTCCACAGCCTATTCAGCCCCGAGCACACGAGTACATGAGCAAGACAGATGCTCTCAACATGAGTAACGACAGAGTTCCTGTTCTGCCAAATGAGCTTTTGTCCTTCCTTATCATTCTAACAAGTCAACCTGGGAAACCATCTGCAAAGCTGAGAACAAGCAGCATTTTTTTTTTTTGTGAAATATGTTAAAAATCACTTCCTCACAACTTTGGAAGGAACTAGACATATTTATCACAGTGCTTTTCAGGTAGCCCTTTTTAGGGATCTACACTTGTGCAGGAGACTTTTCAGGTCACAAAAACAGCCGTAACATCTAAATTTAGGGAAGTTGTCAGACATGGAAGTCTGGAGACTTGTAAACGTCCCTGTTTCCAGGTTTGCATGAAACTCAGCGTCCCCTGCTTCTCATCCTCATGGAAATTACAAGCAGATACATTTCTTTGTGCTGTCTCCAGCACATCTACACCTGAACATTCCTTGCTACAACCCAATGAAAGGGTGCTAACAAATACAATTACATGTTTGCAGACTCCAAACACTGTTCAGCACTAGTCCCAGTGAAGTAGTACAGAAAGGTTAAGGAACATTTTTGCCCTTAGCATTATTTTTTGCCTTTTTTTTATTTTTTAGCTGACTTTCATGGGATACACAGCCCATTGTTGGCTGATAAAATTAGAACATCAGAGATAGCCTAACTAGAATGCAATTTATCACTGTAGTATTCCAGTATATAGAATTTCCATTCCTTAAATAAACATATTTCTTTAAAGTGTCAACACAACCAAGAAATCTGATCTCCTAGACAATATTCCAGGCTTGATGTATTTTTATTGCTCCCCAGTAATGAAGTTTTAACTCTTGATATATTCCTGCTATTTAACTGCCATTTCAACAAAACTAAAATGATCCATTTCCGAAGTTGGTTCAGGCAGAGCCCTGACATTGTGCAAAGGAATGTGCCCAGGTGTTCTCCCTGGAAGCTCCCACCATAATGCTTCACCGACAGGGGAGGGGAGCTGGAAGAATAAAGAACATATTTAAATGCATAACACAATCAAGGCCATAAATCCGTTCTGCACCAGTTGCACATGTAAATAAGGGGCACTGAGTAACTTTTTTTCCTGTATTTGCAGTTTGTGGAGTGAGTGCTGGTCCTCTGTAAACCTCCCATGTGGTGAGAATGGCACTGCTCTGTCACACTGCAGCAAGTTCCCCGCACAGCCACTCCAGATTTAACCATGATAACTTCTATTCAAAGTTACAACTGCAGAAAGAGATTTGAATGAACAACTTCTATCACATTTATACTTGTCATTTGGGATTAGCTAATCCCACATCAACTCTGTACATAATATATAATTGCATATCAACAATATCAGCCTGGAAATGCGTCTCACTTCTTCCAGCAGTTTCCCAAGTTAAGCATTTCTGTCCTGCTAATGAACCCTTTGTTCCAGTGAATATGATTCTGCCAGGAATTTAATGCATGTAAATGTAATGACATAAAAGCATTACATAACCACTCTCCTACAGGAGTTGATACAGTACAGAATATAATGAAGCCAGACTATAAATGATGCATATACCTGCAAGGGAAAAGGAGCTTTTTTTCATTTAGTGAATCTCTATAAATAACAACGTGGCAAGAAATGGTTTCAAGTGCTTCAAAATGTTTGGGGAAAGGGATCAATCGACGTGCTGCTGAATTGTTAAATAGAAAGGAAAAAGGCAGCTAAAAGATTAGAAGGTACTTCCGACTTTCTAAGAATTTTAAAGTGAAAAGCTGTAATAAAAATCTAGAAAAACACCTACAGTCCCCCACCCCATCCTGCATTAGAGAATGTTCTTCTTGCTACTTCTTCCCTCACATTTTGGAATCAAAGGCACCTGCAGCAGAAATTGGAACATCCAGGACCAGATTCTGAAGCTGTTCTGCTCAGAACACT
Source organism: Hylia prasina (assembly GCA_013397195.1). Taxonomy (NCBI): domain Eukaryota; kingdom Metazoa; phylum Chordata; class Aves; order Passeriformes; family Sylviidae; genus Hylia; species Hylia prasina. The sequence goes on along the minus strand of VYXD01015747.1, from coordinate 778,525 downwards.
TCCCTTGACATCAGCTGGCACAGTGGACTCACATCAGGCAAATACTACCTTCCACAAGGAAGGAAGGAAACAACTCTTGTAGCTTTTTTATGCTCCAAATAGAGGAAACTCAGCAATCTTTATAGAATAATACCTGAACGAAATTCTTCCCTCTTTGTCTCTCCCTCCCTTCCTCTCACTGCACAACTACCTTGAAAAGAGCAAGAAAAGGTAAAGCTGCACCCAGCACCGAGCTGCAGCAACCGCTTGGGAAACAACTGTTCCCCAAACAAAGAGCGCGTTTTGTTTGCATTTAGGGAACTGCAAAGAACAATTGTTCACTTATATAAGTCCTGACTTTACCTAAGACGAAACTGTAATTCCAAGCGCACTTCCTAAAACATTTTGTGCCAGGGTTATTTATGTTATCGTGAGTAAGAAGTGCTCCTCTTGTCGCATGTATAAATAAAATAGTGTATAAGCAGACGCTGAAGTGTCTCTATTTTGCATACAACCGCCTCTCTATTTTCCCCCCATCGACTTTGTGTTTGACAGAAGGAATTTCACCTCTGCCCACTCCTTCTCAGGCTGGTATCAGTGAACTCAAGGCAAAGAATCCACAACTGCTGACTTAAATTGAATTATATGACAGAAATTCTTTCTGAATTTTGAATTTCTTATAACTTTCTGATGGAAGATGCAAAACATATTTCTGAGTATCAGAAAAAAAAATAAATATATATATTAAAGATGCTTCACTTTTTTTCCTTTTTTATTTAGCCAGAATTTAAGCCTAGCATTTGAAATCTTTGAATGTGATAAGCCAAAACTCTGGAAATAAGTTTTGCAGAAAAAGTCCAGCTGTATCACAAATTAAAACAACTAAAGCAACATAAAGGTGTAAGACTTTCAAAGTAAAGGAGCTCAGACTGAGGGTTCTTACTTTGTGAGAAAGATGTGTTAGTATAATCATTAATTTTTTTTGTTTGTTTGTTTTGAAAGTATTCAAGAAAAGAAGCAAATAACATCATGGAAATTCTGTTTGGAATACAGAGACAGCACAACTAATTTGTCATACAAACTGATAAACTTTGCACAGCATTTGAAAAGGAAGGAAAGGAGACAAGTCGCCAAACTCTTGGGATCCATGTATAAATTGGACTTTTTTCATGCATATTTCATTGCCATGTAACTCTTCCCTCAGTTCAGACTTCATAATGTACTGCTAAAAAGTGCAGTATAGATTTTCAGATCCACAGCACTGTACATGTCAATTTTAGAAGCATTTGTATGCAGGTACCCACCTGCACGTTTTAGGAGCTGCTCACAGGTCCTCACATTGGCACATTTTGGGCACTGGGAACCATTCCTGCGAGTCCATTCACACAACAGATTGAGGGTTTTTTCAGAGGAATTTTTTCCAAATTACACACAAGTAAGACACCATTTCATCAGCCCCCAGGGCAGATTCCACTTGGGCCGCAGGTATTTACAGCTCTTTGAGGTAATGAATACCAAATCAAACCTCATTTGCACCATGGGCTGAGGTCATGCAGTTCTGATCCTGATAAAATATAGAACGTCTCGTCTCGTATAAGTAATTATTTTGTTGATTTTATACCTTAGCCCACTTTGCTTGTATATACAGTGTTAAAAGCTAATATATTATTCAATAGCTATAAAGGGCCTTTTTTCTGGTCTTTTCAGTGGTGTTATTGTCTTTCACATCCTGTCAGAGCATTAAGATGTCACAGAACTTTGCAACAATTTACTGCTCAAACCAACGTGCGCTTCACTAATATCATCTGGATGAGGAAGTGTGCTGGCAGTACTTTATTAAAATACAGGCTTTAAGAGCCTGCCCAAAATGTGGCTAAAACACCAACTGCAATTAGGGGAGGGACAGAATGATTGGGTACAAAATGACTGGGTACAAAATTTCCAGGTATATTCTTTTGGAAGCAAGAATCAGTCTGTAACATATCATAAGAACAATATGGATTTTATATATGTACTGTCTAGCCCAAATGAATCATGTAAGAAAAAAAATAAAAATCACTTGTTATAAGTGGGTTTGGATGTTCTTAGTATAGGGAGAAAATCAGAGGTGCAGCAGCACAGGTTGGGAGGGATGTGACTGGCAATCCTTGTTTCTTCTCCAACAAAAATAGCAACACCCTAATGCTAGGCCTCCCTTTAAGAAAATGACAAGAATATTCTCTATCCTGTGGAATGTTTGCATCAATCATGTACCTGTGGCTCTCACAGTGAGCTGGACTATTACAAGATTGATGATAAGCTCAAACACAATACTTGACCTAAATACATTATGTAGCAGTGGATGCCTGTTAAGTAGGTCAGCACGGGCTCTTAAAAGTTATGCAAAACTTATTGCTGCCACACAGGCGGCATGTCACAAGTCGAGAGGGATGAGAATCAATTTTATAGGCTGCAGGAAATCTCTTCTCATCATATGAAAATCGGTTTCGCCATACTTAAAATGTCTTAAATAGTGGGATATGCTGCTTGTCACATGTCCTTAGGTCTCCAAGTGAAATACAAGTGAGGTGGGCAGCCCGTGAGAAGCCTGAGGATGATCTGAAGGTTCACGTACATGGCAGATTCCTCTTTGAAAGTAATTGTTCAAACAAATATTTTCCATTCTTGCAGTCAAATAAATTGTGATTTATGGGATGCATCAGACAAGCCTGTCAAGCCAAGGAAGTCTGTATTTAGTAGTGATTAACCAGAGATAGCTCTATTACCCTGCCTGGATCTTGGAATCTCTTCAGCAGCATGGCGGAGAGAGGACGAGTGTCCAGGGACTTGCCTGGGGTGATCCCCACAGTAACGAGTTTGGCCACACAACAGGACACAGATTGCACCTGCCAAAAAGAGCTGGGAACTCTTTCCCCATCCCTTTCTACACACTTTGAGCACTAGGGACTGGACAGGCTTTGGAAAAGTTAAGAACAAAAGGACCTCTTTTGACTGCAAAGCCACTGAGGTCCACTCTGCATTGAGCCATCAGCCATCTGGATGTTCATGCACGACTGAGCCTCTAAAGGACGCAAGTCCAGCCTGATTCAAGTGGCTTGTGTTATGTGACTTTAAACCTTTGCAATCTCTAAACTGAGCAGAATTTATGGCTTTTACGAACTGGGTACCTCTTATAGCAATAACTGAGCAAACATTAATGCCTCAAAAGGGACCACACTGGGCCCATCCTCCAAATGTGTAAGAAAAGTCCAGAAACACAGGATTTTCATGTTTCAAAGCCTGGCCTTGTCACACTGTCAGAGTCATTTCTCCTCAGCATGGGAGGAGGCATAGGCATGACGTTGTGGTGGCATTGCTGAGTGCTACATGGAACCTCCTTCCTACAAAGAAGCCTCTTGTAGATGAGTACACATTAGGAGTGAGGACTTACACATCACTCACTCTTTGAATTTCTTTTGCCCGTACTCAGCAACTTACTGACAAATGTCAATAAAAAACCCTCAAGCTATTCACCAGTTACAAGAATGTACCAAGGAAAAGAAAAAAATCAGTGTTAAAAGCATTTTTTTTTTTTGAGGGGAGAGAAGAAATAGGTGTAGAAATGTGTCCTGGAAAAGCAAGTCTCATGAAGGCTTCCCACCAGCCTCACAGTAATGTGGCTCATGTATGCAAGTTGCATATTTTAGTTAGCATTTAATTCAGAAGCTTTTCCTTTGAGACAAGTGATTATTTTCTTTTCCTGTCTGACCTAGTGAATACTACAGTGCTCCACGATACTGTATTTGTGCCCTGCAGGCAGCAATGTCCCACCAACTTTCCACCAAATGCTCATAACACAAGGCAGAATGACACCAAAAAAAATGAGGAGTATTATTTTGCATACTGCAAACAAATGCATGCTATTGTGTTTCTTCTTTTATTGTTTTGTTATTTCATCATTATTCACCACAGTTCTTGCCTTCATTTGCAGAGTTTGGGTTTTAATGTAATGGCCATTCAATAAAAATGTTGCTTTTAAGGGTTTGCTTATCATCCCATTTTCTCTTCAACCCTTCAGCAACCATATGGCAAGCAATCAGGTCTGCAATCACTAGGTCCATATTATGTAGAGCATGATTTCAGCATTATGCTATTACCCATCTGTTTCTGTAGAAAAAGACATGAACCCTTGTATAAGAGGTCAGTGGTTTCATTGCACACCGTATTCCAGAAATCCATCTCTGTTCACTTGAGATCACTTTCGTGATTTACTGTAGTCTTTTAGGCAAGGCTCTTTTTTCTTTTTCTTTTTTTTTTTTTTAATACAGACAATCAGCACAATTTGTCTGTCTGTTGTATAAAAATATTTGTAGCTGTCATTGGATGCACTTATGCTCTCTTAGTTAAAGATGCTCTCCTGAGATCATGCCATTGTCTTAAATAAGAGACAAAAAAAGGGAATGGAAGGTTCACCTATTTCCATTTGTTTAACAGATTACTCCAGGAATAATGAGGTTTGCTGCTCAGTTAGGAGCTAGAAGGAATTCTCTTTTGCTTTGTTTCTTTGGTTTCAGCAATAGGCAAAGAGGTATTTAACTTTCTATAGCAGAGGAATGCACCATAAAAGTACAGATGTAATGTAAATTGAACTGACATAATGAGATGTCAGTTTTTAATTTGACCTAATCCCTGGATTCTGCCCACAACAAAGACAAATAAAGGGACTTCAACTGCAGCCTATCAAGGTAAGGAAAGGAAAAAAAGAAAGAAAGAAAGAAAAAAGAAAAAATGTCTCATACTAAGGAACTTAACTGCAGGCCACTCTGTTAACCACAGCACGTGAGTGGACACTTTGGTTCCCTGCCACCCTATCGCCAAAAAGTCTCTGCCATGATAAAAAAATACAGAAAACATGTCCAAAAATAAATTCAGCATTCCTTCAGTGTCACACTATTCACTGTTTGTACAACATATTTAGCCGGATAGCTATGCTTGACTAGAGAAACACAATGGAATTCTCTTTAACAACCTCTTTTAAGTAAACCACAAGCTTGACCTAAAACAAAAATAAATAAAAATTTCTACATACAGGCCATTCAACAGCACAAAAGTGGTCTTTTTCTCCAAATTATTTTGTAACAGCAGATTTGTCAGACACTTCCCAGACTCAGAGCTCATAGGAGAAAAAAAAAAACAAAAACAAATTAAACAAAAAAGTTCAAATTCAAATAATCTGAAAACACAAACACAATGAAGACACAGGGTATGGTGCCCAGACAGAAGGCAATAACAGAGGCTTAGAGATGGGAAGGAAGGCTCAAAGGCAAAGGTGGCACAGGGACGTTAATTCCCCAGAGCAGCTTGAGAGAGGAAAGAATGGATGACATTGCTAAGTTGTTCTTGTTGGCTACTATGAACTTCTCAGAAGTAGATTATTTTCTTAAAGGAAGCTAAAACAAAGAAACTAATTTGGCAAAGTTGGACTTAAAATGGAAACAGAAAGCCACAGAAGGTTCTAAAACATCGGTGATTAATAATGGGTAGCAGAAACAACTGAAAAAAAATAACTCCTAAGTTTCCCTTGGAAAAGCAAGGCCTTGAGGACAAAACTCAAGCTGCACAGTGAAAGGAAATGTTGCATCTTCACCAAGGAGAGCCTTGAGACAATGCTGCGGTACAAACAGCGACCCAACTCTGTGCAGTGGCTTCTCACTTACAGAGATTAAAAAAAGTAGACTAGATCTGCACAACAGCTCTTGGCCAACATTCAACAAAGCTCCTTTAACTCCTGAAGCAGCCTGGATGTGGCAGGCTCATGGAAGCTTGATCCACTAATGGGAGAATTAGGCTTTTATAATGTATGCTTAAGTATCAAATGCTGAGAGTCATTTCAGTAATAAAATCATTAAAGAAATGATACATGGACATATTAGGTCGATTAGGTAGACACAGGCAGACAGATTAGATGGGATGACCACAAAGAATAAAGTAAATATGAAATAGACAAAAGTAAAGGGCAGAAAATTGAATCTAAAAGAATATTATAGATATATGAACTTGGCAAATAACTGGAGTGATTCCCCTGAAGAAAGAAATATTAAGCTGGTCAAATAAAACCTGATCACTCACTTTTCCCTTTTACTTTAATCTCTGACTTTATATGGTGTAAACACTACAAAAATTAGGGAAAACCAAGTGTTCAGAATGTAACTATGGAAATTACAGGCTGACAACCATCAATTACAGAATAAATGCTGTTCAAAAGCAGATGTAATAATAGCTGGCAAGAAACATTAATACAGTTTGACCTACAGTTTTATTTACTTCTTTCAGGCAACCTGAATGTCATGGTGCTTACATAAACAATGCTTAATGCTTTGAACTTCAATAAAACACAGCAAGAGTTAATTAAAATGATACAATCAATGCATATCTCTTTCGATATAATAGACAGAACAATAAAGGGAGACTGTTTATTATAGATTCTAATAATTATTCACAAAAAGTATACAGTGAAAGACTAAGCTTTAATTTTAAAGATAACTTCTTGAGCTGAAAAATCTCCTTGCTTTGATGTTTGCTAGCTGCTGAAATTCATGCATTTGGGAGCAGAGGCTTTGGCAAACAAACCCTTAATACACATGGATGAAAAGCTATTTTCAATAACATTAATGTTTAACGCAAACTGCTAAAAGCAAGAAAATTCAAAGTTAAGGCTGACAACTCCATTTTTAGCTTAGAGATCAGAGTTTAAAAAGCCCCAGCATCTTATGGCAGAACTGTTGTAAGATTGCATTCAGAATATCTCAGCTTTTGTTTCATTTTCCATTCTCTGATTCTTTCCATTATCATGCAGACTTGGAGGGGTTTGTTCTATTTTAGTTTGTTGTTGTTTTGATGGGATTGCCTTTGTTCCTTTCATCACCCAAAAGCCATAAACAGAAGGAACAGAAGTAGCTCCTGTTATGAAACCTCCTGTTGTAAGTCATCCATCTACCTTTCCAACAGCAGCCACTGTTGCCTCAAGCTCTCCCTTCAGCAAGGTGGGAGTCAGGAAACTCAAGAATTTCCGACAATCCAAAGTGTTGTGAGGTACAGAGCATCTCCAGGAGTGTTCTCCCATATGGAGCCAGGTTCATGTCCAGCTTAATCAAATCCAAATCCCACATTTGCTTGTCAACAAAGATGGCCAAGCAAGGGAAATTGTATTCTAAGTTAAAAAGTTTGAACTTTTCCATTACTGGTTGGGATGTTATTTTGCTTTTTTTCCTTGGGAGTAGGGAGATATTATCTTTGACTGAATTCAGCTGAAACAAAGCTGCCTTCATCAGCTAAGAAATATTGGATCTACAACCTCTGGTCCCCCATTTGCCCTTTTCTTTTACTTCACTGTCACATTTGTCTGACATGAGAGAAGAGAGGAAAAAAAAAGAAAAAAGAAAAAAATAAACCCAAGCATTTATTTTAATTTCTTTTTTCCTGTTTTTTTTTAGATATCAAATGAGTTAAAATCTAAAATGCCTATTCAAACTAAATTCCTAAAAATACTGAAGACCTGCTTCTAATTAAAAATATGATTTGAATAAAACTAGTCTGTGAACTGGTTAGTCTGCCTTGGATGCCTTCTCACAAATTCCTTTTTCTACGCTGGTACCACATTGCTGTGCCCTCTGTGCCAGATGAAGCCCTGGCTGCACACAAGGCTCCTTTCACAGGTTTGACTTCTACTCTCAGCAGCAGCTGTGCTGCAGCTCTTCCAGTGATCAGTGTCACAATACCTGGAGAGCTTTTACTGCCCTGCTTTTTATACAATTTTTACTTTAAAAATAATGATAAAAAATCCTACATTTTTCAAGTAAGAAGTGAGTTTTTAGCCTTCACAGTCCCAGAGAAAGATTTGCAACTGTGACCTTAACGCAATTTTTAGACTTGACCAAAAGAAAGCAAATGAAAACCCAATGATAGTTTTATTTAATGATCGTGGCAGTTTTAGCCCACGAGATTGATGGGAGTTTTCTGAATGGAATATCCCTGTGGCCAGGTCAGCCGTCCCAGCCACGCTCCCTCATGGCTCCCTCACTGCCAGAGCATGGGAAAGTCAACAGTCCTTGATTTAGGGTGAGTTCAGCAACACCTAAATCATCCCTGTGCTATCAATGTCATCCTCATCCTAAATCCAAACCACAGCACTGCACCAGCTACTGGGAAGAAAATTAACACTGTCCCAGACAAAAGCAGGACAAAAGATAAAACTCAGTTTATCAAATCGGACTAAACTTGCCAAGAGTTCTAAAAGTAGTGGGAATTGCTCCTTGTTAAGGAGCCACAGCCGATTGCTGGTCCCACTGAATTCAGAAATCAGCAGAAGATTGTCCCTCGTGTACCTCCCAAAACACTGGGACTTACAGCTCTGCTGGGTGCAAATCACAGCCCACCCACGGCCACCTTCAGCAGCAAGTCCCACACCACCTGTTTCTGTTCCTGGTTTTAAGGCAGAGGTAACAATGCTCAGCACAGATCTGTATCCATGGCATGCAGCTTAAAATAACTGCAGCACTACAGCTAATCCTTTCTTAATTACTGTTTTTTAAAGGGGGCAATTCTTCTGCTGTATATTCACAAGTGCAGCAACATGGCAGGGGAGTTGATGTGCAAAGACATGACTGGGTGTTATTCCTTACTAAACAATTATCTGCTGGCTAATTGGGATCACTACACTGGTGTAAGTGCTGGAAATAGTTCTAATCAATTGTTATAATAATGTACCAACTCATGGAGAATTTAAAGAAAAAATGAAATTCCAGGATGTGAAAAATTACTGAATTACAGCACAATCCTTAGTGTTTTAATTGAGCAGTTTTCTCAGAATATGGGGGGAATGACTCATGCAGTTCCCCACCTCCACAGGCAATTTTTGCCAACCCATCTGCCACCCCAAATGTTTCATCCAAAGCAACCCCATCAGTGGACTTCTGCTCCCTCTGCTGGATCTGCAAAAATAGGGATTAATAGACCCAAATCTGCTTCCTGGGGAGGCAAGGGCAGGACTTCCACTGGTTTCACCAGGATAAGGACTCTGCCCTAGCACTGCCTCCAAAGTGGTGCTGACATCACTGTTAAAACTGACTTGCAAGTAAGTAGCCAATAAACAGCTGTAATACTTTTATATAAAATTACTTTTAAACAAAACCTCCTAAGACCATGGGGGAATATCAGTTAAAAACAAAAACTACTTCAGAGATTATAATTTTTGTCAATGCTCTCTGAATAGGGGTGCAATCGAAAGGCAGCGCCAACACCCATTGAAGTTTTCAGTGTTTCTTTCAGCCTTTCCCAGTTGTTTTTTCCTAGCCCATGATCCTGCTGCAACACGGAGCGATGGGAGACAAAGAAAACATTCTCACAATGGACAATAAAGTTTTGCTTCTGCATTCCAAGTCAGAAACAAAGAAATACGGAATTCCATTAAAACCTCTGTTCACGGGACTTTTCCTGTAGTCTCCCCTATAGGTGCTTTTAGTGTCTGACTGCTTAGAAATCAAGAGTGTTGAACTGTTTCGTGACTCTGATCCTCCCATCAATACACTGATCTGGTGATAAAATGTAAAGGGCTTGTGGTATTTGCATTTTTACTCAGTTTAGTCACAGATCACAAAATAAATTAGTAAATTGAGCTACGAGGCTTCCAATTTGCAGCAACCAAGCCTTCTAAATAATCATCTATGCTTAAATACACAAAGCACTTCAAATGTAATAATTTCTTTGTCAACTAAAACAAAAATTCCATCCCCCCAAATGCTTCCACACAATGACTGCTGTAAAGAAATCAGCCAAATCAAAGTGCAACATTTCTCCTTAAACTCCAGATAATTACAAATATCCAGTGAACTGAAATGCTAAAACCACCCACGGTATTCCTTCTGAGCTGTCAAACACTGTTGCTCCAGTTTCATAAAAGAGAATTGAGAGCTGTTTTCTTGTACAAATGATCAGAAATCCTGCCATGGTACAGGTGCCTGTATCACAAACGCGAGCGTCACCAATGCCTGCAATTAGCATCATTACTGGCAGCATCTGAAAAGCAGCCAAATTCATGGAGACTGAACAAATCTCCCACTGCTCAGGTCCATCCTTGCAGGTCAGGGCTAAAGCACATCTGTGACCCTTGCAGGGGAAGCTGCAGTGCTCCTGTCACACCATTTATCCACTCACTCCCACAACTGACTGAAAAACTCCGTCTCTCCCATAATATGGGGACTTGGCACATGAAATGCCAGGTCTCTGTTTAACATAAATTATTTTGTTAGCTATGTGCAGAACTATTTCAGCACCACACAACTATGGTTGTGTCAGAATTAGGTCACTCAGATGCTTAAGTTGTTATTGATGTGGCCTGAATTGCCTCCTCCTGCAATTTTAGTTTATACACTCAAATCTTTTTTTGATAAACAAAAGCATAAATCAGCACAAATTCCAGGCAGGTCCTGTGATGTCTTACTTGGAATTTGCAATGTGTTAGGACAAATATTACAGTTTCACCTGACCTATATTAAAAATATTTAAATGTTTAAAATATTATTCCTTTCATTCATATGCTAATGACTATAAACACTGCTCCAGCCAACACATGACAAAAGCCTAAATAGATTTCACCAGGACTTTACATCTTCTTAGTAAATTAGGTATAACACTTAGTAAATGGATGTGCTGAGGGCATTGTAAAGTTGCCAGTCAGCTGTGCAAAAATAAAGGGACTATGCAGTCCTACCAAAAAAAACCAAAAAAACCCAAACACCAAAACAAAAAAAACCCCCACCCAACCCC
>VYXD01015747.1:714096-760877 GCA_013397195.1 Hylia prasina | reverse complement strand
AAAAAACACCAAAAAATCCCCAAAAAACCACAAAAGAAAATCCAACAAAACCCCAACATGATAAAAAACCATCAAGCAAGCAAAAGTTTGATTCATTATCATCTCTTATGATTTCTAGACTACTTAATTGTCCTTAAATTGAGCTTTTTCTTGAACAACATGTTTTGATCCCAGAAAGCTCATGGATATCTGCTTTGGATAGACCAGTTCTACTTTGGACCTAACAGACAAGTGAAAACCTGAGATTTCAGCACACTTCTTATCAGTGTTGTCTTAAGCGTGGCCATTTTAGCATTCAGTAAATCCCAGTGGCAGCAGTGCAAGCCAGCAAAGAGCTGTTGTCTCCAGGTAAGCATCCAACCCATAATGCAGACAGGTGTTTCAAGACCACAAAAAACATATTTAGCCTTATCCAGAATCCAGCCAGAGACCAGCTCTGAGGCCAGTGAACAGAAACCTGTCAGGCAATCACACAATTGGCCTTCTCCCCTTTAAAGTGTGAGTGAGTCTGGAGAGTAAGGTGAGCTCAGGATAAAGCTGTAGAAATGGAGCCTACTACCCTAAATTCAATAGGAATGTCACAGTGAACTGAAAGTATCCTGTCAAATACTGGAACATGGAAAATTGTCTCCCATCATCAAGCCTTTCCAAAAATACAAATGTATTAAATTCAGAGAAAACCAAAATGTCAAGAGCAACTTAGCCTTCAAGTTCCCTTTAAAGCCCTTCATCAAATCCTAAAGCCCCCAACAAGTGGACTAAATGAGCCCCCAACAAGTGGACTAAATGCTCTCCTTTCCTTTGGCAGATGCGTAATTGAGGTTTGCTCTTAAAAGAAGGTAAAAATAAACAAACATTATTAGAGGGAATTCATTCCCAGAGAGCTTTTACTGCTGAACATTTATCAGTGTATGGAAGATGTTACATAAAAGTGCTTTTTAATCAAAATCCTCTTGATCACCAACACAATTTTTCACCCCTCTGAATGCTTCTCTCCAGGTCTCTGTGGTTACTCTTTCAACTTCTTGAGCATTAATCTTTTGGTCTTGGTGCAAGACAGAACAGCGACAGGGATTTCACAGCGATTCATGCCAGGTTTTTCTCCCACTCCAGGTACAGAAATACTGAGATAAACTGAAAAACTGATGCCCTTTGGGTCAAAATAGAACAAATGCACTGCTGTAAAGACATTACCAAAAAGAATACTCCACACAGCTCTAGTCTGAAAACATGAAGGGTTCTGTATAACAGCCTAAAGATTTGTGCACACTTCCTTTCCCTCGCTGTTGCTGGGTGAACACATGCACGTGCAGTTACCCACAGTAATACACAACTAATTGCTGCTTGCTAATGCCTTTACTTATTGAATCTAGTCAGACATTTTGGGCTAGGGCAGCACAGAAATCCCACTTCTGACATTAAAAAGATATTAAAATATAAAGTGGTGGTTTTCCAAGCCACAATGACTTAAACGTCCAGACCCATTAATTAGCAGCAATGCTAAGGGTTTAGCAGTGCTGTTGCACTGAAGTGTCAGACAAACAGGAGGGGCGTCTATCCTGTGCATTCACATAATGCACACTTCTGCTCCTAGAGCAAGGGAAACTCTCTGAAAAGTTCTGAAAATGGTCTTTAAAAACCTGAAAACCTGTGTTTGGTTCTGGGTGCATCTGTCTCTATCAAAAGCTGTGTGTGTACATAAACTGCACTCTCTGAAAATTCAGAAAGTATTAAGAGCAGCATCACCTTCTCAGACATTTGTGTATTATGAGACACAAAATCTCACTCTTGCACCTTTAACCTTTATTTGAGGCTGAGTAGTAATTTTAAAATCTCTATCTTCTTAATTACAGTGAATTATAATAACTCATTCACCGCAAAATGTTTTTAAGAATTCTCTTTAAAACTTCCTAGTTATCTCCAGCATGAGTTTAGGTAGTTTCAGCTTCCAGTCCTTCGGCTCTCGTTACACCTTTGTCTTCTACATGAATCCACCACATTAAATAAAGCACTAAAACTCAACAAAATGATTCTTTATCAGAATGCCATCAGATCCGTATCAAAATGTCATCACATGCAGATAATGCTGCAACACATTGAAGTTCCCTGTGTGCAGCAAGAGTTTTTGTGAAAACAAAAATCCTGCAAGTGGAACGACTCTGATGAGAAACAAAATGATTTCCATATCCTGGGATTCATCCCTGTTTTAGAGGGAACATCCACTGCAGATATTTTTTATATGAAAGAGAAGTGAAGAGAGCTGCTCTAAACCTTGCACCCGATATTCTGTGCATGATTGTGTCCTGCTTGGTTTGGAGAACTACTTGAATGTAGGAAAATGTGCATTTAAGAGGTCTTAAAATATGATTGTTAAAAAGCCCATTTTCTCCATAAACACTTGGTCAAAGAGGAGACCCAGACAAGAGCCAGAGCTTCATGCTGGTAAACGTGGCACCTACAGGGCACCCATTCCAACTAAAATACAGTGGCTGGGCTCAGTATTCTCAGGGTGTCCTCTGTGCAAGAGGACTCAGTGCATGCCCCAGACTGGGGAGTCTGAGGAGCTCTGAGAAGCAGTTTGAGGACGCAGAGCTCTGGAGAGTCTTTGCAGCACCAGTCTCTCCTGGAAGCTGGCACCTCTCTGACAGGCAGAAAGGGGGGTGTGAAACGGTGCCTAATTCAGCAAACTCACACTGCACTAGGGGTGTTGGTCACGCCGTGCAAAAGATGTAGAAAAGTTCTTGTGTTTATTCATCTACAAAGATCCGTTAGCTTCTGCTTAAGACAGAACTTTTTTCCCCCTGCAATGGCTTTCTCCCACACTTCTGGATCCATGGATCCATACCATGTAAGGATACAATTCCCAGTACCACAAATGCCCCGTATTAAGAAACTGGGGAAAGTTTGAGTATTGGAAGTTCTAAGTGCAAGAAAATATGTACTAGCAAACTCAGAAATAGGAGAGAACCTTGAAACATATCATTTCACTTAATATCCTTTTTTTGAAAGCATAAAATACACCACATGCAAGTGTGAAGAAATCACAGTGACAGTGTACAGTCCCTGAGTCCTACAGTTGCTTTGTTTTCAAATTTAACAGTTAATTTTTTCCATCAGTCATTTCAGCAGATGATAAGTGGGAAGGGATTTTAGTCATAAAAACTATAATTTGTAAAGGCCTCATTTAAATATGCCTTAATTAGCATTTTCATAACTGAGTTATCAGGTTTCCATTAAACTCTGAAATTCTCACTTCTGTTCCCACTGGACAGATGTCCACATTGCAAAAATAAAAACTGTACAAAATCTTACAACACTATAGTTGGCAGTAGCTGGAAAACAGTCTGGGAAGAGAGAATGAACAGGAAGAGCCAATCTTTTACCACCGTTTTCTGCACTGAATCCAACCATTGAGACAGTGTGAGAAAGTTGGTACTATCGGTAAATGGAAAGTTTCTTGAGCGAGCAAAAGACAGGACTCCCGTCCTTTTGGCAAGTCAAGTTGATATCTTCAATTTGTACTATGCTGAAGAAAAGGAAATAAACAGAAACTCAGGAAAGTTACAGAATTTCTCCAACTTTTCTTCCTGCAGATTATATCAAATCTATGAAATGAAGATGACATTCCTGGGCAGTCTTGGAATGATCCAGATCTGGCACGCTTTGCGGAACTGCTCTTTCCCAAGACATAAAAGTACTGAACTTTTTCCTTCACTGGAACTACAATGTTTAGAAAAAAATCCAAACCCATGAAATTCAAACCCATCCTAGTCCAAAATTCAAAAGGAACAATCTGCAGTCAAGCTAAAAAGCAAAAGTCTAAATACATGTAACACTTAAAAATTATATAAACAACCTTTTTCTTTTGAGTTCCAGTACAGAGAATATTCAGCTATAATCACTGCTTTGGAAAATGCATGATTTATACCACACAAAATACTTTGAAAAATCAAAAAGCCCTCAAAATGCATTTTCTCCACCCAGCAAAGAAGAAATATCAGGCTCAATCAGGACATTGCAGCATTATTTGCAGCAATCATGATAAGTCAATTTTGGCTTAAACCGTGATTGTTATAAACATTCACAAAACATATTATTTCCCAGATGGCAGTCTTAGTCAAGCAAATACATCAAAATTCTGTTTCATTATTATCAAATAAGGATGAACTTGTCACTGGGATAACCCCCAGCAGTTAAACAAACCCTCCTCTCTAAGACAACACTACGGTTTGTGTTCCCTGAGACCTCTTTTTCCAGGGCCAAGCCTTGAAGAGAAATGCCTCAGTTTCCCTGTTAAGCTGAATCCTTCCCAAAAGGAGGAAATGGCAGCTGTTGGTTTGGATTTGACTGCAAGCTGTAGATTTGGGACCTGACTTGAAGCAAGCATGGGGTGCTGAGGCTTTAATGGAAATGCAATGTTGCCTTCAGCCGTAACAGTATAGAAGAGTGCAAAACCACTATGGGCTGAATTAATTATGTACATTGAGGTATATACAGACATATTTATGGGGTTGGCTACAGCACAGGAAACTCTGCCTGCCTGCAAAACGTTCTGGCTGCTAATGCTGACTCTGCCATTGATTTGCTCTGTAACCTGAGGCAATTCACTAACGCCAAAATCTCCCACCTTAGGCACCTTATTCATATTTAAACCCTTAAACAGTGACCTGATTTCCAAGGTGTTGAACATGCACCATCCCCACTGAAGTTACAGGCAACTCTATGCACATTAATACAGGAAGCTAAATTTAGGTTAATTTTGGAAAAATTCAACCATGGATACTCTTGTCTGAACCAAAAACATCCTCCACAAATCCAGTGTATTAGTGCTTCAGAAGAAAAAAGCTCCTGCCAAGAAATGATGCAAGATAACTCAAAAGACAAAGGGTCTGCACTTCTTGAGACAGAATCCATACATGTGTGTATATAAATACATACATATGTGGATACAACTGTACCTATATAGGAAGATTTTGAGAAAATTATGACAAATAGGAAGGAACATTCAACAGAACATTTAAGACAGGGAAAAGTGCAGTGAAAATCCTCCTGGGAGTCACAAGGAAGACAGAGCAAAGCAGCAGCTTGCCTTCTTTTTCCCTTGAATTTCTTCCAAGACTCTTTAGGTATCTGATTAATTACAGGGATAAAGACAAAACCAGGAGGCAGTAGCTTAACTCTCTTCCTGGATGGATGAAATTCTTTCAGCAAATTATTACTTCAGGGCTCCATGCTGCTCCATTTTTGCAGCATGCCATGGAAATAAGGAATGTCTTTCCAGGAAGCTATAGCTCACAGGCTGGGAAGCGCAGTGTGGATGTCTTAAAAAGGAGGTGGAGTTTCCCTGCAAGTTCCAGGGATAAAGCAGTTTGTAGGAATAGGCCTGGCTTCCTCCACAGCCTCTTCTTTCCTTTGGGCCCCTGCCCTTCTCTTAGGAGCACTACCAGGTGTGCATAAACCAGGCTGGAGATGATATGTGTATTTTTAAGATCAATTAATTCTTATCATCTTCTGTGTGTTTTAAAAGAACATTTTACCATAGTCCCATCCTTCATGCAGAAATATCATCAGGTAATGAAGCCTCCAGTTCAGGGATTTGATGCTTTTAATAACATTTGCCAAGCAACTATCCAGACACCCTGGCTTCCATTTTAAGATGTTCCAGTGCCTCTGGAGAGAGCAGGCAATCATGGAGTTATAAAGGCACCTAAGGACATGATCTAAAATAGTCATTGCATATGACTTGTAATCCAAGTATTCACAGTTAGAAGTTTAATAGGCATTAAAGAAAAAATAAAAATGAAATATTTTTACTCCTAGAGAGAATTAAAATGTGAACTCCTGGTTTCCTCTCCTCCTGGTTTCTCATGTCCATTTTCCCTTCAGAGTCAGTCCTGAGCGCAGTTCTGGAGTCCCAGTCAAGTGTGAATTCACTCGAAATCACTGCTTCCCACAGACCTCTGGAAGTTTCCATTCACTCTCCACAGTGTTTCCAAACAACAAGAGAAGCACTTAGGGCAGAAATAAGGTTACTGAATATTTAAAAGGAAGGACAAGAAGAGTGTGATTGTTGCCCTGCCAGACCCTTGAGGTGTCCTGAAGCAACAGGGCCATGGTTTACACTGAGCAGCAGGACCACGTGTATGTTAAGGAGGAGGGACAGTGTATATCTATATCCAGTGGAAAGGAAAACCAGCCAGGCCATCATCTTTGTTCAGTCTCTCTAACATCACCTTTAAGCTCTTTCCAAGGCCTAAGTGTACTCCTGAGTGAACTGTGTCTTTAAAACTCAGATGTTCATTTGGGCAGAGGAGCTGTCACTGCATCACTATTCAGACACCATTGTGCAATGAATTCACAACTTGGATTTCTCTGTGTTAGCTCATCTTTGATTAGGATTTGCTCATGCTGAAGATATGCTCAGCAAGAAAAAATAACTCAAGTGATTTGCATTATTTATCAGCACTAATTCGAATGTACATTCATCATATGCTGCAAGTGGCACCATTACAGAGAAAACAAAATTAAAAACAGGACTTGCCTTCTCAGAAGGAGGTGTGTTGTCACCTATGTGTGATATTTACCTTCTGCAACTGGTTGTTTCAACTCCCATACCATGGGATAGGACTGATTTTAAGACAGGTAAAGCTGCTTAGGGTGTCCCAGTGTCAAACAAGAACCATACCTTTAGTCTTGGGCTAGATTCCACTCCTTTCAATGACACAGTAAGCAGATTTAACACTAATTTCCTGTGGCCCTTGTTAAATTTCAGAAGGCCTGATTTTCGTTTAATCTCATGACTTACCATATAGAGATATATTCATATCATCTACCTGGCAGGAGTAGGTCTCCCAAATAATCTATAAAAATAAGTAGGGTCCCAGTTGAGCATTCTGTTGAGTTTTCTAAGCAGCTTAGACCCTGACTTTGCACACTTAAAGCCAGCTGCTGAAACTGAGGCAGTGTGAAAAAGCCATATTGTGCAGAAGTCTTCCCCATTAATTTCTTACCGATCCAAAAATCCACATTTCTCTTAAGATTTTAAAAAGCAACTTTGCTATCGCAACATAAAAAATAATTAACGATCATGGAAAGATTCTAAGCAGCAGCACTTGCATATTTCACACAAGCTGTAGGACCAACAATAGAAATACCACATCCTGACTCACAATGGCCCTTTGCCATTTTGGAGCTGGAGTTTAGTGGGAAACAGTGCAAAAAACCAACAAGTTGATCAGTTAGAGTCAAAACAATCTTATTCTGACAAATACGGGACTATATGATTTTTCTGGTTTTAATTTCTGAATTGATGAAATGGCCAAGGTCATACAGGGTAAGGTGGACAAACACTCACTGGTACTCCTACAAGCTGACATCATGTAAACAGCATTTATTTAGGGGATGACTAAAGATCTCTAGAAAAAAAATCCAAACCAAACCAAAGCCCAAAAAACTGTATTCTTATCTTTGACAAAATTTTGCACAGTGGGACAGCAACATTAACTACTCAAAATTAGTAGAATGAAAATCCAAAATTCATACATATTCTAATGCCAGAACGCAGGTGGCAGCTTAATCAACCATATGTGTACTCACAGATTTCCCTGTCAAGGTTATGAACATTTAAAGGCATTTGCAACCCCTGACATCCACCAGGAAACACTTCCAGATGAAGCCTTGGACTCATGTCACCCTGCAGCCCAGACAGCCTGGACCTGACTGTAAGTACTCTGTCCTAACATAATTAATTCAGTGCTATGGCTAGTACTTAAACAGTTCTGCTTCTCCATTGAGCTGGGATCATCTCTTGGAGAGAGCATAAAATCTTTTTTTCTTGAGATGAATTCTCTCCTCCTTTTTTAACTGCTGTTTTCTTGCATCACCCAGGGGTTTGGCTAATTTTCTGTGGCTGATTTTCCATGCAGACTCCAACAGACAGGGATTGCTCACCGTGTAGGCACATGGAAAATTGCAGTGGCACAAGGACCACAGGGAACAGTGGATATATCTCTGGATCTGCATATGAAATATCAGTTCCTTATCTCATCATGTGTTTTCTCCATGTGCCATCACACTTTACATCCTGTATCACCAAATATGATTTCCAAAGACAGCAGATATTTGGTTCCATGATTTTCATTTGGTTCATACCAGCAAAAAGTTACTGTTTAGCAAATAAAGAAGACAAAGACAAAAGTAAAAAGTTCCACATTACATGAAGGGTAGAGAAGGAGTATTTCACCAAGACTGCCACTTTGTTGGGAAGAAGAAAGTAAAAAAGAATATTCTCACCAACACCCAGAAAAGGCTGACACTCTCTTACACTTAAAGAATTGAGGATTTATCATTCTTTATAGCATTAAGTACTTCTATCTTTTCCTCCCCCATTCAAACATCAGTACTATACCACTCAGGGAAACACTAAAAAGACCACTTTGGCTTCTTGAATGTTTTTGTTAATATTTATTGGTGTAAATCTGTAGTATTAAGACATGAACAGTTACAGTCTAGAAGTCTGAGGTTTCAAAATTTCTACAAAAATGTTCAAGTACAATGTTTTTAAAATATAAGAAAGTTAAATAAAGTACATCACCATTCTCTACTTCTATCTAAACCATAATTGCACTGAAATTCTTCTCATCACTTCAATAACTAACAGTATCTTACCATGTAAATGCTTCTACATGGCTATTAAGATTTCTGTTTGTCTTCGAGTAAATTTAAAGAGTTGTCTTTAATAAAATAGAATAAAGCAAAGAGATGTCAAGTGTCATCTTTTAACTACCAAGTACCTCCTTGCTTACACAAAATTATACAGGATTAGTTTGCCTGGCAGTTTTAAAGCTACAATCTGGACTTTGTCAACTTTTTGGCACTAAAATTCCAATGAAACCCAAGAAGATTACAGCTGGTGGTGTCACTTTAATAGCAACTTTGCTGAGCAGCCTTCCAGACAATTCAGCTTCACCTGATATAAACCCCTGGACTGGGAAGGCTGCAAACTGGAAGCATGAGGACTGCCAAGGACTGAGGCCACCTACGGCAAAGAGTGACAGCATTCCCACTTGGCTCCCGAAATCCAGCATCAATGACAGCAGAATGATGGGAGAGTGAGCTCCTGCTGCCAGAGCTCCCTTGGGAATGGGGTGGGATGGAGAGCTTATGACCTTGGTGTGCCTTTTGGACATCTCTGCATCACCTATTGCCTCGTTGCAGGAAATACCTGAAGTGTTTTGTTTTTTTTCCTTGAGCAAATTCCAACAGATTCACCGCCACAAGCTGTAGGCAGAGGAAATTCCATTTCTCTGCTCAGGAAAAATCAGATAGGCAGAAAAATTGAAGGGGGTACAGGTAGAGCACAGGAGGGACAACTGCTGCACTTTCTTGTGCATGGCACACAGACCAGTCTCCTTAATTTCATCAGAAGCTTCTGGCAAAAGTTTTGCTCCCTGGAATTCTTTTTTGAATTCTGCCTCTATTTTGGACTTGTGCTTTAAAAGTAAAATTCAGCACTGACAGCACATTGCTGGCTGATTTATAGAACAGTTGGTATAACTTCCCAAACAGGGTTACAGTGCTTAAGATTCAGGGCCAAATTTTGTTCTTTCAAAACTGTTCATCCTTTCCCCAAACACCCTTGGGAAGGAACTCCAGCAGTGTCCAAAAGCAGCAGGATCGAGCAGCTCCTGGCTTGCTCGCAGTGGGCTTCACAAAGCAGAAGGGTGGGAAAGAAACCTAACTTGAGATACATTCCCTGAGTCACAGCTCTGAATGGAAACTCTGTCTGAATCCAGGTTTCCAGAATATCTCCCCAGCCTTTAACACACAGGCAGGGGGGAAAGGAATAATAAACAATATAAGTGATAGAAGAGAAAGGAATCCAATGTTACTGGGGCTGAAGGAAACACTTCTCCCAGCCTAATGTTTGGCCTTGGAATGAGCATAAAGAAGGATTTCTTATTTCAGTGTATGCCGCATGAAGAAAATTAAACAATTTTTAAAAGGCAAGCTTACACAAGCCTATAAAATGCACTCTTAGAATGAGCTACATGAGCAAAAAAGCTAAGAAGTCTGAATTTTCATATTTCAAAGACTATATATTTTCATCTCTATCCCCAGTAAGGACAAGAGAAACAGTTATCAAAAGGAGAAAGGAAAAAAAAAAAAAGCAGCAGCAAAGGATAATGCATAATTCAGAATCAGAAGTATTGGCCCTTGCCAGCTGGACAGCTACACTAATCTCTCCAGTGGTTTATTCAGAATTTCCTCAAGTGAAAGACGATGGTTTGTTAAAAATGACACCTTAGGGATGCATATATAATCCCTCTCTGACTTCCATGTCATGTTTCCTCAGTTTACTTCAAGTCAAAATACATTTCTTTCCCTTGCTCCCAGCCCTGTAAGGTCAGCCCTGCTAATGAAAATCAAGCTGTCTTTTTTCTGCTATCAACAATACTCAGATAACAAAATACAGGTTCTGAACTTGGCATGTTTAGTGTTAGTGATGATGCATAAGCTGAGAGCAGACAGCTTCATTTTCTTTTAGCTGGGCTGACCCTGCAGAGAAAGAACTGGGGGGAAAAAACCCAAGACAACAACAAACTTCTAGTTTTGATTAGTAGTAAAAGAGTTGAGCAAACATGAGATGACATAGATGTCAGAGTGCATAATATTACTGCATGAGCTGCAGTAATATCAAGAGAATGTAAAGAAATGTTAAAATTTGTGTAACCAATCCTTGGAATGTAGTTTATGATCTTTCATGTCTTAATTACAGATATTAATACACCAATCACAGACAAAATCAGAAAGGAAACCAGGAAAGATTCCCACACCTACACCATTGTTTGTTTGTTATTTTTCTGTGCTGTGTAACTTGCAAAGCACACTTTTGAAGCTTTATAGCACATGGCACAAACTTTCTGAAAATCATAATAAAATAACACTCCACTGCTGGAATTTGCCTGTACCAGGATGTGTAGAAGAGCATCAAGGTTGTTGTGGGTGACCCATAAAACGGCGGCGCACCCGTAACGTTTTATAGCCTCACTGAAACAACTGTGCAATTAGAGAACTTTCAACAGCAAGCAGGGTTTAAAGTTATCATGTAACAGCATGAAATTACACAGAAATTACAGTTTAGTGGTGCTGCTAGTTTGCAGCTGATCAGGAGGCCTGTACCATGCCCTCCGGTGGGGAAAACTGGTGCCATGGCTAATTATAAAACAAAAAATTGGCATTGCCCTGAGGCATTGCCCGGCTGCCGATCTGCTTCCCAGCTGGGAGCAAGCAGGACCAGCAATCCATCACCTTTGCTGTATGCTGAGATCTCAGCTACCACTGGGTAGTCAGCAGGGCTGTGCTCAGGCTGCAGTGGCTCTGTTCTTCTGGGCTAAAAGGACAAACTCCAAACGCCCTGCCCAGAGTGTGGGGAAGGGACTGAAGGAAAATGGAATGGTTTGGCTTAGGAGGGACTTTAAAGCCCATCCAGCTCCACCCTCTGCCACAGGCAGGGACGCCTTCCAACTATCCCAGGTTGCTCCAAGCCCCGTCCAACCTGACCCTGGACACTTCCAGGGATGGAGCACTTCCAGCTTCTCTGGGCAACTGGTGCCAGGGCCTCCCCACCCTCACAGGGAACAGTTTCTCGCCAACAGCCCATTGTGACTTTAGAACCATTGCCCCCTTTCCTGCCATTATCTGCTCATGAATAATACAACACATCTTCCCTCCCATATTCATGTGACTCCAAAAAATAAATTCTAGCTCATTTTATGTAGGATAAGAATACGATTTATCTGACAAAATCAATGTCCTTTTCTCTGGAATTTGATAACTCCTCATACAAATTGAACCACTTCTCTAAAAAGTCTGAAAGTTTAATTCTTTAGAGTACAGCCATTCACAAAACATCCACTAAACTCAACAGGAATTTGGGTTATGGAGGTGTTCCAGCACAAGGTTTTAAATAGACACTGACTGCACAGAGTATGCACCAGCAAAGGGAAAAGAAATACTCATCTGTGAGGGACTATTGCACCTCAGCTACTTCACTCTTCTAAATATAGAGTGTCCAGGATCTGCTGGGGTTGGGTATTGATTCTCTCAGCTTAATTTTAAAATCACTGATATTTATTTTGACTATTTTTATGATAGTCTTGGACTTCCTCCAAAAGCTACATGAATTTTTCTGTTTTTTTTTTTTTAGTAGGAAGATTTGCAGGGAATTGTAAGACATTCTTAAATGAGGGGAAAAGGGAGACCCTGTACTTACAATAAATAGTGGGTAAACCTCTTAAAAAGAGTTTGTTTGTGGGAATTGTGTATATGACAAATTAAGGCAGGACTAACAAAGGAAACGTGCTCTGTATGCTGCAGTTCTCATAAGTTATGATGAATTGTCTCCTGCTTCCTACGACTGCCAAAAAATTTGTATTTTTGACTTTGTTCACAGTCAGAACTGTGAGCAAATGACTCACCCACACAAGGTGGCAACCACTTTAGGTTTTATTGGTGATGTTTTCCCAAACCATACAAACATTCTGGGGGCTCAGACTCCCAGCATATGCTGGCTTCTTGTTTGCTTCTGTTCTCTGAGAAAGGAAAATAACCCTGCCATCTCTTGCTCCAAAGCTTCTCATTCTGCAGGTCTCTTTTCTCCTGACCCAGGCCACCCCTGCTGTGGAAGTTCCCAGCAGGATGTGCTGATGCCATCTGACAAGTTTTGTGCTTATCCACAAAACTCGGCGACCTGAAGTGGCAAGGACAGAGCCTTTCCCACAGGGTGCCCCCAAAAGCCTGGGAAAGGAGGCTCTTCCTGCCTGCCCCTTTCCCAGCCCTGCCCAGGGACTCCCTCTGCCAGAGCCCAGCCAGACACTCACCTAGTCAAAGCCAGGCTGAGTCAATGCAAGGGTTGTTAAATCCAAAGCAAACTGATCCCTGCTTGTGTTGGAATCTGCATCCGAGAAAAACTGGGATTTCACTGCCCGGTCACAGAAGTCACCATCAGCCCCAAAAGGCTCATTAGCAGCTGTTCTGAGGAGGGATTTTTCCTGGGTTCATCTTGTTCCCTTTTCCATGTTTAACATCAGATTCTCTGCCAAGAAACACAAGGAGAGCTTTCTGACTCTCCACATTAGCCTGACTGAAGGTAAACCTCTTGTAAACTTTGCTCAAAAAAGCAAAGAGATACTAATTTTATTACCTGAAATTTCAAATTGTTTTTCCTCCACAAACTGAGAACCAGAATACCCAGCAATAGCATTCAACAGGAATAATAGCCCTACTATGGTTCAAATATCAAATTCAACTGGTTTTTCATGTTGCACTATTTAAAAAGCATTGAGCAAAATTTTCTTCATCCTCCTCAATTCTCAATTCTCTTCCCAAAATAAAGGTTCTTACACTGCTTGTTACATTTTAACACGGGAATTCAGCCTCTGGGATAAAAGTTGCAGCAAGTTCTGCATGAGAAAACCAGGAACTGTAATGTAAGGGCTTTGTAAAACCAACTGTAAAGTTTATAAACATGTGATATAAATTTTATACACACATGTGATGATATGTGCAACACACTCATGCAAAAAAAAACCCTTTGAAGTTTGCTGGAGGCGCCTTGACTCTGATTCAGCCAAGTTTTACAAAGACACATTTTCTTGTATAAAATTACTTTAAAAAGGGGATTGTGAAATATGGCAGTGGATGTAGAATGACCTGACCCATACAAACACATTCTAACTCCAGGTAATTAAATATGCTGATGGACCGGCCTCTCCAGCTCTTGCAGGACACCATAAACATGGAAAACACCTTGGTGGGCAGGGATGCAACTCCTAGAATAAACAACCAAAAGAAACTGACAACAACAAAAAAATGCTTCCCAGGAACCCCTGCAGTGAAGTACAATGGCGCAGCTAACAATTCTGTCACCCTACAAGCATTTAGGCTGGAAAAGACCTTCAAGATCATGGAGTAAAACAGCCAGTAGCAAGTTTATCATAAGAATTGCCTAAATCTAAAAGAGCACCAGAAGAAACAAGCAGGAACTCGGAAAAACTCGTCAGACTCCAGCTATAAGAGGATTGCAGTAACCTTTTTATACTTCAGTGAGGATTTTACTGTCACTTCATTCAGAGTCAGTGAACACTCTCCAGATACACATTACAGCACTATCTGCTGAAGTGTTAGCATTGCTTTAAAAGCATAAATGGCAGGGATTTGCTGGTTTTCAGCAAGTATCACCATGGTGAAACTCTGTCGAGGAATCCCACTAACACAGGCAGGGCTGGCATAATGTTTTACCTTGTGCTATCACCAGGAGCCTGTAGTTAGGTCAGAATCACACAGAATTGCTGTGAGGAGGTCAGAGTGGCACATCTTGCAATACTAATTCAACATCCCCCGCCAACGGGCACAGAACAGGGCTGGAGCTCAGCAGCAATACAGCAGGAGCTCCTCAGTGCCTCGGAGAACAACACAGAACCAGCCTGGATGCAAACACTGGAGCAGGGAAATGAATTTCTATCCTTTGAATGAGCCCGTCTTCACTCCAGTGAGTTGCAAGGAGTCCAAGTGGGAAAGCTGAACTCCATAAACTGCCCTTCACTAAATCCCTCAATCTAAATTTGGCAGATGATCTGACCTGGTCAATAACCTGACAGCAAATGGTACTCACTATCTATTTCTAGAAAATATACATCTGTGCAGAGGCTATTTAGAAGGGAGAGAGCCCATCCATTTCTGTCATGCAGAGAAAATGTTCCAAAATAAAAAGGAGCAATGAGACTTTCCTTCATGCTGCCTTGAAATTGCGCTGCTTCACCTTCCTGTTTTGATTGCCTATAATTTCATGTTTCCAAGATTTATAAATGTGCTGCAAATGGAGGAAAACATTGCTACAAACACAGAGCTGTGTAGCACACTTCTAAACCTGGATCAGCCTCGCACTGATTCCCTTAATTCCACCTCCAGACGTCATCAGTGGCCAAACACTTCTCAAATGCTTCAGAGGAGAAATCACACAGTGGGCGACTACGGCTCTAGGATAAAGTTTCTTTTCAACTTTTACAAGTCATAGATTTTAACTAATTCTCCAAGGATGCTGCCAGTACTGCTGCACACATTCTTTCCCTTCATTCCAGACTGTTTTCCAAAGCTCGTTTGAAAGGCATCTTTTAAGTCTCCCAAACACACCTCCTTTTCCCAGCTGTGTCCCATGCTCATTACCTGTGCAAACCTTACTGAAGTCAGGAGGCTCCTCATGTGCAAAAGACTCTGCTGCTTTTTAGGAGCAAATTAAATGACAAGTTGAAGATTTGAAGCCTGCATTTTTGCAGATACTGTTTGAAGAACCTAAGTGTCCTTATTATGATTCAGTGAGCTTTAAATTAGTGTTAATCAAAAAAAAAAAAAAAGGATAAAACAAAACATCTGCACATCTTGGGGAAATATACCACTCTTGAAATTAGGAGAGGAAAAAATACACATTCAGACAACACAACAAATCCACATCTTTTAAACACCCCCTAATTCAAGCAGCACCCTGCATCTTACACCTAATGTGACAGTTCTGAAAACTACACTCATTGATTGAGTAGCAGAATTAATTCCCACCTCAAACCTGCAGGATAGGCCAGTGCATAAATTAAGTACTCTCTACTAAAACTACCTGTATTTTTATACTATTAACATTTTTAACTCTATCATTGCAGGATGAAATACCATTTTTTCAGGTAAACATTTCCTTAACATTTAATCTCTCTTTTTTTAGTTATTCTGGAACATGTAAAAGATTTCCTGCATCAAAAACCTAATCCAATTTTTTCAGGGTGGCTTCAAGCCACTGAAGTCACTACTAATAAACACAGTGAAAGAAAAGGCAGAATTCAATCTCACCTGCATTTTACTTTTCCAACTTTCTATCTGGAAAGGAGAGTAAACCAAAAATCATCACCTCCTGCCCTTCTAAAAAGCTCCACACAGCTGTTGGCTTGCTTCTCTCCACCACAGCTCGGTATTAAAGTGAAGCTTAAGGGTAGTGGGTTTTTTCTATCTTTTATCATTAGGTTTTAATAAGCATTAAAGTTCAGAAGGCAAGAAGAAAGAGATATTTAATTGTTTTCATTCCAGAGGATATTCTGGTGTAAGGCAGTTGCCAATTCCTGCAGACACTACTGTAACTGTACATCTTCATATACACATTTCAATCCTTCCCTGCTTGCCAGCCTAATTAAGAGGCAGGTTGTGTAACTTTTGAAATAAAACATATTGACTTTTGTTTTCCCCATCCCTGTTTTGACATGGAGTGATTTGCCAAGGCAGAAAGTCCAAGCGCAACAGGCGCACGTATCACAAACTTCCCCATAATGGGCACGCACTCACCCATTGGATCAACATCTTTCCATATATTAGCATGACAAAGGACACAATTATTTTGGATATGCCTGAATGCAATTTTCATTAACTTTGCAATGATTTATTAACAAAAGTGTCAGGAATGTAATAAAAACAGCAGGACTCCTCAAAATGCCAAAATAAAAAAAAAAAGGGGAAAAAAAAGAATACAGCAGAATTTCTAAACATGCCTTGCAGCATCAGGTCAATAAGGTTGCTTGATTCTATCAAAAGCATCACCATGGTGAGTGAACTCTGCAATTAACAAAGAATAAGCACAAAAAATGCTAATATCTCATTTGAATGTAATTATGCACAGATTACTGTTCACTGGAACAAGAAAAAGGATTTTAATTGTCACCCAAAGTTACGTGCAAGCCCAGGATTCGAGTTAACTTTTTTTGTTCAACGGAGTTTATGCAACACTAAAACTGGAGAGTTCACAAATTCTTGTGTATTGGTGACTTTGTGAAAGAACTGCACTGACTTTGTACCAAGTGTGCAACTTCCTGAGTCCTTTTGTAACATCCCTCCATGTATGTTGGCAAGGTTAGTTTGTAATAAGTTTCCCCATCGTTTGCATTTTAATACTATTTGATCTCATTTACATGTTTAAATTTGTTCCTGTAATAAAATTCATTAGTATGTTTATCATAACCACATAATGAATATAGCCCTTATGTAAAATAAAAAATTGAAAGTACATTAGAGACATTACAAGCTGTTTGAAATTACTGTGCTTTGCATATTATACCTTATTAATTAAATTATAAATTATTTATTTATGTATGTCTTTAATCAGGGGCAAGCACTAGAACAATATTATATTAGTGTAAGAAACACAATACAACTCCAACCTAATTCACACATGGAGCAGTTTTCCATCCATAGGATTCCTTTTGCCACAGTAAGGCAAATGCTATTCCTTGCTGTGCATCAGGGGACACAAACCAGCTACTTAAAGGGCAGTGAGGGGAAAATGCTTCTTGTGCAAGAGAAAACTCAACTTGTTAAGATTGTATCTCCTTTGCATTTCCTCCTTCGGAGCATAATTAAATCAGATATGCAGATGGAACTGGAGAATAAGTCATTATTCAGGCTAATGCCGCATTCACATGATATACAGTCACTAATTTAAAAAAAAAAATAAATGGGAAAAAAAAATCTTTCAGCATTTGAAGTGGTTTTGAAAGTTCAGCAGACAAAATTTAGCATTTTATAATCATGGAGAATGTTAGGAAAATACCACAAGAGTGCCAACACGGTTGTTTGAATTCATACTCTTTTTAACTAAACTGTTAGAAAGAAAAGTTAATCCACTGATGTGCAACATTATTACTTTAAGAAAAAATAGAGTTTATAAAAAATAATTAATATTTGGAAGAAAACGATCATGTATTAAAAACAAAAACCACAAAATTACAGAAAAGTGAGACTTGTACATTTAAAGGTCAATACCAAGGTATGAAAAAAGTGAAAAAAATTAAAACAAGATGCCAAGAATAAAATGACGAAATGCATAATTGAGATGGAAGATGGGTAGAAAACTTGTTCTTATTCTAATATTCAGTTTTGGTTTCAAATCCCTCTGAGAATTCTGAGCAGCTCATGTTGTGTCCTGTGGGAAGGGCTGAAGGATGTGCACCTTTGCCATGGGCTCTCTTTGTGTCAGCCTGAATTCTAAAGAGTAGCTGGTACCAGGAGTAAAAAGCCTTAAAAGTGTGTATATGAACAACGCTCCCACTGACAAGGGAGATCAGAGCAGCTGCAAACACTGAAATTTTCAAAAAATGGTGAAATTATGAACAAAAATCTGAGGAGGGATCTTTGTTCTATAACTGCAAGAAGTGACGCTTCATAAGAAGGTGACATTCAGAAAAAAGCTCCCCAAAGTTACTTTCCTCCAGCAACAAGAAGAGGAATATTGCTCTTGTGGTTGATGCCTCATGCTTGCACATTAAAAAAACTGCCCTGACAAGTTTCCAAGTGGCCTCAGGAAAAGCACAGATCCCTTTCTGTACATTCAGTATTCCTTCAGGAGACACTTTTCTGCACAGACCACTATCTCAAACCATGTTCTGTATCTCCAGCATCTCATCAGGAAATATGGTTTAATGAACAACAGAATCATAGAGGGTTGGAAAAGACCTTTAAGATCAAGCCCAACTATTAACCCTGCACTGCCGAGGCTACCACTAACACACATCCCTGAGCTCCGCATCTCCGAGCTTTTAAATCCTGCATGGATGGGGACTTCACCACTGCCCTGGGCAGCACGTCCAGGACACCAAATCCCCACATGCCCCAAAAACCCAACTAAACCAAAATCTCAAAACACTGAGGTTGCCTGGAGCGAGGCTGTGGTCATATCACCATTCCTCACAGAGAAGAAACATGCCCAGATCCCTGGTAAGCACAAAGGAGGCTGGGGAAATTAATTCAAGTTTGAGGGCCCTGGAAGCACTGCACTTGGCACTGCTAATGGTTGGAATCAGTCTCCAAGGTCCTTTCCAACCCAAATCCTATGAGTCTATTATTTGAGCAAAGGATAATTGCCGTGGATTTGGATGTCCACAAGCTGCTCTTGAACAGCACTAGGATTTGGCTGATCAGCTGGTGCAATCTTCAGCGCCTAAGGTATGGTCAGTTCCAAGATTTCAGCCCTTCCACCAACTCCAGAACATTTTGAGGCTACCAGTTATTCCAGAGGACACAGGGAGAACAGAGCCAAATTAGTGGGCTGCTGGCTGAGCATCCTGCTCCCTCCCTTTCATGGCTCTCCTTGTCTCCATGCCCATTCCCTCTCCTCTCCCCCTTTTTCCACATGTAGGCTCCTACAGCTTGTCACAGATTTCTGGGGGGAATAGGGAAACCTCTCTAAACGCTGAGAAGAAGGAAATATTCAAGAACATGCTTTAGATCACTGCAAAAGAAGTGTAAAATTTACAGCACAACTACTTCTGTGGCAGGACGGTGGCACTGAGCCCCAAGAAATGACTGGAAACCAGTGCTAAGCTGGGCACAGGCTCTTCCACCCCTCTTGGAGAGAATGGTAACTCAGGTACTTAGGAACCAGAGAGGAAACCTTCCATGTGAAGGGCAGAAGGGACACCTCAGCTGCACTTCTGCCCAAGAGGCTTCATTAAACACCAGCCTCCATGGATTAAGAGTGTGGAGAATTCAAGGATTTGGAGTTATCAGAATAAATGAATTTATCACCTCTTCTCAGTATTACTGGGAACGCAGAGTTCAACAGAAGGTCTATGCAAGAATGCAAGGCACTTCAAACACTTGCTGAAAGTTGCTGAAAATCTTAAATTGATTAAAATGTTCATTGGTTTGCGGGTGTGAGTGTGGGTTTTTTTAAAAAAAGGAGGTGGGGGAAAATATTTTGAAGACTGTATCAATATAGATCAGGCAACTGGTGTCGTATTTTGGAAGAGCCATCATCTTAAATAATTCAAACAAAAATCATAAAGATGTTAGAATTTGGATGGACAGAACACCAGAAGCTTTTTGCAAGCACCAGGCAGGGTGCTGGTGCCCACTTCAAATTTGACACTGCAATTTAATTCTGACTTTTGCAAGGACATTTAACAATGTCCTTGCAAAACAATGTCTTTTCCTATTAGTGAGCATTGGCTTCATTTCACAAAGCTACAGGAGCGTTCTCATTGTCTTTATCTGATACAGGATTCCCCTAAACAAGCCAGTTCAACTCTCTAACCTGCTTTCCTCCCCCTCCTGCTCCATCAGATATTATAAAATTAATTTTAAAATATGATTCCTCTAGACTTGAGATAAGAGCTTATTAATACCTTAAGCTATGTCAGGATTAAAAAGGAAAAGGATAGATAAGCATTGATAAAATTGCTCTATTTCAATCAGGAAAAACATGGTTCAAGTAAGAAAATCTACTCATTAATTATCCTGGAGATGGTGGAGAAGGGAAGATACATCTGGAAAAAATTATTTGCATACTTAAAATGAATACAAATATATAATAGACCAAATTTACCACTGTTACTGAAAAATGTGCAAAAAAATAAGAAAAAAGTGAAGTGTTTTAGGTATTAAAATGAAAGTAAGAAAGAGACAACAGTAAACCTCCAAACATTTGTTCTAATTACCTTACTTTAATTTAGTCAGCAAACAGGCTGTTTCCAAACTATCCTTACCTAAGTATTCTATCAAGAGAAGGGACAGCACAATTTTCTTGCAATATATGTGTAAAAAATACAGATTTTTTTTCTTCAAAGAAGAAACCAAAGTCACGGCTAAAGTAAAAGAGTGATTTTCCTCCCCAGCCAATTTAAATTCCTTAAAAAACAATTTAAATGCATTAAGTATTTTCTGAAAATTTACATCATGGAAGAGATAGGGAGAAGGCATCTGAAATACTAAATTATTCTAAATCCTGCTTCTCTTCTAACATTAAACATAATCTTTATCCAAAAAATCCCTGTGATAGTACTGGTAATATTCACATCCATCTCCCACCATCCTCAAACATTTTCATTTTGGGAAGCTCAGGGCACTGGTTTCACAAGGTGTTACTGGCATAGCCTAAAGACAGCAATTCCCAGAGTATTGCAGAGGTGTTTTAGTCATCTTGGCTGCTGCAGATGACACAGGGAGATACAGAAGATAAAGAATGACACAGGGATTCAGGGCTTGCCCTTCTGCTACACCTGTTTCAGGTGTGCATTTCTGTGCTAACAGGGACGACTGACTTCCCAAAGAGAGTACTTGTGCTGTCAAATTAAAAATCCAGGATACTTGGATGTTTTGTCCAGTAGAAACATTAAGGGAATCATTACTCAATTTCCTGAGATTAAATTCTCAACAGTAAAACTGCATTATAAGCTTCTTTAAAGTGAATTACTGTTCCCTTTAGCTGTAATTGGCAGGGAGTATTGAGTTCCAGGCGTACTGGTTTTGTGGGGTTTGCTTGTTCTCTAAGAACTTAGAAGATTTCAGCTCATGGGATGAATGTCTAGGGAAGTTATAAGTGTGATGGCAAACAGGGAGTTTGGACAAAAAACATTCCTCACTTGTAACCATCACAGGAGGTAGTTGTGTCTGCTGTAATAAACCCTTTACTGTACTGAGTAATAAGAATCTTTTCAACTGTCCTTAAAGTATTAATTTTAGTGCCATGATCACAAAATTGTTATTACCTTAAAAAAATTCATTTGGTTTACAAGTTAAAATATCTGTGGTTTGACTATTGAAATAATCCAATTTGATTTGGGTAACTGTGAAAACTGCTTACATAACAATCATGAACCCTTTTAGAATGGACAAATTTTATGTTTGTAAAGGACATTGACAGAAAACATATTTAATTTTCCTGGGAGCAAACTGGAGATCCTTTAGGAAGGAATGTCTAAGCTAAAGCAGATTTAAATATTTCAACTTGTCTTTAAATTGTTGGTCCAAAACAAAGGCATTAGCCAGTTCCCCTCTACTTTTGGTGACACAGATGAAATGAGAACAAAGCCGAACTTTCTCTATCTCCTTTGAAAATAAAGAACAACAAACATGTCTTAGACAACAAGGATCATTAATGTGTATTTAAACATTTACATGAGGAAAGTGCTATCCAGGCAATTAAAGATAAGCAGCTGGATCCCACCCTATGGCTGTTTAGTTGGATAAGCTCCTTGTACAAAGTTTGAACAATTACAGGTATTAATGAGCCTACATTCATTAATAAGCATCTTTTCCATGATAGAAGAGAAGGGGCCTGAATGTCAGCAGAGGCAGCTCGTATTATTCTGCACAAACTGCTCTCCAGGGCCAGGAGACTCCACACTAAACTGTGGACAAAGCACTCTGCAAGATCAGAAGGAATATTACTTTCTGATCTTAGCGACCTCGTGCTTGGCTCAGTCTGCAGCAACACATGTTCTGAACATACTGAGCACACTGTCAACGCTTGGAAAATTAGTAATAATTGTGGAAATCTTTGCAGGACTTTTTCTTGTGCCACAGAAGCGAGTTACTGCAATCTGCTCCTTCTAAATTCCTTAAAGAATAGTTCTTGTGCTTCTGGCAGGCAACCAGTTGGACCCTGGTTTTGGCAAAGCATTGGGTCTTGAGTGTTACACATACACACAGCTTGTGAGGATGCATTTCCTGATGAAGTTCCTCTTCTCTCAAATGTCTGAGGGCAGCAGCTAACCTTGGTTTAACTCCACTGCTTTCAAGGAAATTGAACTGAAGGGATGAATTTGGAGCAGAGTCAGAGCTGAGTGCCATGGAAGCACCAGGCAATTCATAAGGAACGAACTCTCCTCACATTCCTAGTACCTTCCGCTGTGAGCAGAGGCCAAGTGCTGAGAAATCTTAGACTTATTAGTGGAATCAAGATGAACAGGAAATGAACTGAAGTCAAATGATAATATTCCGATAAATAAAAAGGAGTTTACCTATCAGAAGCTTTAAAGCTAATCATCCTCGTTTTACACTCCGATAAAATAATTTCTGGATGGCTTTGTTTTCAGAAGTTTTTAATACCCAGAGGTGAACTTACAGTAATCACAGAGGCAGGCCCTTACTTTAAAAGATGACACACCAATGCAAAGTAATAATGTAACACCCAATTCAATAATTGTCTGCATTTAGATAAAATATGGTTCTGTATTTCATCATTAGGTATTTCTGAGCCTAGTGACAAGAGAGAGATAAAGAGCCTCAAGGCTCTCCACGACCATAACCAGAAATGAAATTCTCAGGAAAACAAATACAGTAAGATGTTCAGTGAAATGAAAATACAGGTCTTTCGGAACAAATATCTCTGTGTGGGTTTTAAGAATCAACATATATACAAGTATGTGGGGTCTGTGTATGTACACACATATAGATTATTTACACAAGTCTTTAAAACATTTGCATGCCTTGTGTATTTAATATACACATTTATGGATTTCTACACATCTGTATGTATTTTTTCCCTGTTGTAAGTTAAAGGTTAATGATGTGGTTGCCTTGAAAGGAATAAGTTTTTAATTGAACAGCAAAGTTAGTGGCTACTCTTAGGCTTGGTTTGTTTTCATCTTCATTGCACAATGGTTTTGAGAAGCCAACAGAAGCTACTGTAATATTTTCTCTTGCAAAGTCTGTTTGCTAATCACTAGTGGATCTAATCAAGGACCTAATAAGTGCATAATGGTACATTTGCTTCCCAGGAGAAACCACTGTTTCTCATCATACCAGAAAATGCCCCCTCTCAAGGTGCAACCAGGATCCATGGACTCACTGCAACAGTCTAATAATTTAATTGCAAGCCCTTAGGCAGGGATAACTTAAATTACAATTAGGAGCTCTAGCACTGTTGCTAACATCTGTGTGATGAACACTGCACTGATTAAAGGCTTTTAAAAGAGAACTCAGCACTTCACACTCCAGAACAAGTCAGTGCAGTAACTTTGAAGTCCTCTATTGGACTATTTTAATACTGGTGATGCACTCTGCCTAGTCCTTCCTGTGGGGATTCAAAGGCTCCAGGCTCAGTGTGGTGTCTGCCCTTTGAAGGCCCACAGAGCTGGGCTTACATTAGAAATACCTTTTATGCAGGGGTAACACACACAACATAAAGTCATTCCACAGCAGTGGAAGAAATGCCCCGGACACAAACACTGCCTTGCCACCATCTCCAAAAATGCAGGGAGCTTTGGGAGAATGCAGAGTTCACAGAGCAGTGGGTCTGTCCCCATCCTCTGCACCCAGTCCCGATGGGATTCTTCAGTATGCACCTCATGTACAGCACTGAGGACAGAGAGGCACCTGCAAGAGCAGCCTGAGCTTTCCAGGGGAGCTCACTCCAGTTTTACACTCATATCCCTGCAATGGCTCCACATGAGGCAGTTTTTGCACAACACAGTGATTTTCCCATTGGCTTCTAGGATTGCAGCATGAAATGTTGTCAGCCACAGGAATAATGGGAGCATGGGACTATGTCCAGGCTGACATACGCAGGTGTTCAAGTATCCATGAACGTTGTGACTATACAATCACTTCACCAGCACCACACCAGTGACTACAGTGGTCAAAATCTGTTATTTTAGATCAGGAAGACCCCAAATACCCAATTTCCAGACTATTACACAGGTACAAAACTCCAAAAGCAATGGAGGTCCTAGCACCAAGAGGGCCATGAATTTATTCCAATCCTTCCCTCAAAGCCATGGTGTAGCCCTGGTTTGTGCCTGTGATGTTTTGGTTCCTCTGAAACTCTTTCCCAGAGACTGTTCTGTCAACAAGAGACATGTTTTCGTAACTGTAACCTATGTTTACATTCCTTTCCCTAGGAGGGACTTCTTGATGTTCCTCTGACTTGACCAATGTAGGTGAAGAAGTTTATCTTTTTTCCACCCATTGGGTTGTTCTTTGTAGAATAGGATAAAAGGGAAGAAATAACTAAAAATAAAGGAGTCATTGTCAGCCTTCTGAGTCGGAGTCCGTGTCATTGTGATCTTGAACAGCGTCACCATGGTGGTGTCCCAGCACAGCCTCCCATCCCAAAAGCAGTGACTCCTAATGGATGGCAGTATCCCAAGCTATTAATTCTTCATGGCCTGTTTTTAGGAAACCCAGCTTTCCTCTTTGATTCTACCTTGGGAAGCCCTCTCTGCTGGAGAGGGCAGCAGGCCCAGGTATTGCACACATGAAGCAAAAGAATGAAAATACAGAATTTTGATTTTGTGAAACATGCTGTAGAGCTCAGCAATCCATACGGGTGACAGCTACACTGAGCCTGAAGTATGTGAATAAAACAGTTTCCCTTTTCTGACAGGAAATTCCGCTGTTTGAGACAACAAAACAGAAAGAGCAGCAGCCCTTAAGATACAGCCTGCATAAAATAAACTTTTTTTTTTTTTTAAAGAAGAAGAATCTTGGCATATGGTAACAAAAACTATATAATTCTCTTGATCTTTAATCTCTATGCCAATGTCTGTTTTACAGATTATGGCCTCAGCTACTGACAAATCTGCTTAGTGAGTTTTTGGCTGACAAATCTGGCAACACAAATGCTGCCTGAAATACATTCAAAAGGCTAAACATTTTCATAATAGCTACTTTACACAGCTTAGTAGGTTTCCCTTTAGGACACCAATTTGATTTTTTTAAAGTGACAGTGTTAATTTTTATGATTACACACAGAACTGAGATTTTTATTTAATACAGTGGGTCTTCTAAAGCTTTTCAAGGGGATCAACCACTTTGCCAACAGACGGGTGTTACAGCAGGGGTGATTATAGTAATTTTTCATGTAATTGGGAGTCACCATTTGGTTGCTATCTTTCACATGCTTGTTGCCTCATCATATAATCCTTCATAATGGGGGTTTGTTGTGCGTCACAAGAATGTGCCAAGCAGTCAGGAAATAATAAACAGAGGAACCCCCTGGCTCATGGGTAGCACGAGCATTTTAACATCTGCCCAGCTTCTTTCAATTGCAACAAATTTCAGCTGATAAAAATGACCCAATATGAAGGCATTTTGTTGTTGTTTTTAGGACAAAATCTTGAACATCACACTTCATTATCTCAGCTACAGTGGCACAGTCTGTGCAGACACAACTTGCTGACAAATGGCATTGCCTGATGTGAAAGATTGTCATTCATCAGGAATTAGGAGAGACATCAAGTTCTTGCCCCAAGACGTACAGGCTCTCTGGGAACTGCCAGAGTTGTCCTATGCAATTATCGGCTGCAGTTGCTTGCATGAAATTATAAATCATTTCACTGGAAATTCTGAAGCCATGCCACCTCTGGTTGTGATCTCACCAGGTCTCCTCCAGCAAAGAAAGAATAAACAGGGTCAGTTGACTACAGCAGTAGCTCTCACCACATTGAGGCTGACACCACAAAACATCGGAGCCCTGGCTTGACATTCAGACTGAGAACTGCACCCTCAAAGTTACTGGAATCAGTTACCAAGGTAGTATCAAGGGATTCTGTAAATTTTTGGCTTTATATGTAAAGAAACAAATCCATCTTTCAGTTTTCCTAAACTAACAACAAAAAGAAAACCCACCAAAAAACCCCCCAAATTGCCATTAAAATAAATCCCCCTTTAATATGCTACTATCCAGAAGAGCACCATTTACCACACTGAATTCTTCCTCTGACTTTTACATTTATGCTTTTATATGTTGCCTCTTCAGCTTCCATAGGCAAAGAGCTGGACAACACCCTGGCTGATAGATGGAAGCCTTTGGAGCTGTCTGTCCTGAAGGCAGCAGAATAGCCCATCACCCAGTTTTTCCAAGCATTTCCCCTTGCCTGGAGCCAGGAATTTTACTTCCTGGATCATTAGGATGAGAGGGCCATTTTCACAGCTATGCTTCAGTGAAGTCTCATCATATTCCGTCTACCTCTTGTTGACTAAGAAAATGCATACAGATTCCCATTCCAATTCTGCCAAAGCTCTCTGAAATGTGCACAAGCAAACTGTACTTAAAGGTGTAGAACCAAGTCCCTGGCAGAGGAATAAAGACCTCAGGTGACTGCCCTACTGGTATTCCTGTCTTCCCCATCCAACTCAAGAGCAGACAGCATGTTTTGGCAAGTCTAAGTAGCCTCTTTCTTCAGTACTTGTAAATTAATTCCATAACAAAGTGCAGCCCATGGTTGGCCTCTTTCATCCTTCATAATGACACATAATACAGCATCAATATAGGTATGGTTTTAAACAGACCAAACAAAAAACTGAACAACAACCCAAAATACAAAAGGCACGTTTTACTCCAATAAATTGGCTACTGCTCAAGCAGCAAAAGCTCTTTTATATTCATATAAAACACTTTCAATTCCAGAATGATCCTATTAAAATTAAGAAGTTTAAGTTTTACCGAACTTGCTAAGTTCAAACATTAACATCCTAAACTTGACAACATTAATATGATTTTTATTTCCACTACTGCAACAGTTTCAATATTCAGTATGCCAGGAAGTTCTTGTCCTGTAACAGAAATTGTAGATCCCAGCAGCAAAAAGCATTTGTACTTTCTTTACCAGAGCTTGGGCAAGTAGTCTGGGACAACAGGACAAACACATTATCTTGATGTTCCTGTTAACTGATGGGTTGTTATTAACTGTTGAGCTGCTTAATTAGGTCTTCTAGTTAACAGGCTGTTATGATTAGAGGGGACAATGCCTGTGCGTGGTTGAGCTATTGTTTCAATCCATTTGCAAATTCAGAAGAAGCATCACTCAATTCACGCTGGGGAGGATCTCTCAGCAAGCTGAGAGCAGAGCTGCTTTCTCTACCTCAGAACAAAACCCTCACATCAGGAAAAAAGTGGGTGAATTCCCCCAATCAAATACATCCCCCAAAGGACAACAGATCACCCTGTTTTGGCACCTGGGGCACAGCAGAGATCACTGACCAGGCCTGACAGTACAGTTTCAGTAGAGTCATTTCACTGCATTTGGTCTCCTCAGCTTTGTTTCCATTTTCTTTGAGTTAACACTGGCTTGGTCCATGCGATTTTAAATGACATTTTTCCTTTGCATCTCAATAGCCCAGCACAGTCTTCTTCCTGCTATTTTAGGCTCTTTCACACTCTTTTTAGAATTCCCCTATACAGAAGCTCCTTTCTACACTTTTCCTATTTACCTTTTCTAGTCACCAGCTGGTGGTTTCAGCTCTTTCTAGAAACTACTCAGCCTCCCAATTTAGTCCCACGTTCATTCCATTTCTCCTGGCCAGCTGCCATACCTTCCAGGCCCACTTTGTCATACTTCTCTTAAAAGATATGAAACCTTGACACAATTCCTGCACAATTGTTTAGCAAATCCACCCCCTCCAGAAGGGCTGCAAATTGCCCAAAATTTCAGAAGGTACCAGCAAATGTTTATGGAACCAATCACTGCTTGTTGTCACCCTTTCTTCTTACTTCTTGTATTCATCATTTCTGCTCAGTTTTATCCAGCCACACATGAGACACCATAACTACACTTGATTTTATACTTAGACACATAATTACACATTGGCAAAAACTTCCAAGGAATTCCTGCTAAGTGAAGATAACATCGGAGGCCACTTGGGGGAAAATCAGGTCAAGTTACATTCTGCATAACCTCTAGAATCCTCTTTATTTTAACACAAAGATAACAGAATATTACCAGGCATCTGATTCTTCCCCTCCAACTATTCTGACTTGTTACGTGAACTTTTGCCCAGTTTTTATATAGGCACAGGTCAGAAGAATCACCATCTGTACTGCAGAACTAAAATAGTGCTCCCTGGCCCTAGAACACCCCATTCTAAAACCCTCAGAGGGCATACCTTCTCCTTTGTGAGAAAATGGCCTTTTATGTAAAATACGTACTGCTAAGGAGCAAATTTCTCTCAGTCACAGACTAGTCAGTAAAAGAAAAGTTCAGTTCCTTTCCACACAGGGTCTTGATCTTTCTTCAAGTGGAAATTATGTACAATATGAGGTAGACATACCTGCTGAAAGACAGAATGACTCTGGGAAATTATTTCAGAGAAAACAGGTGGTAACAATTTTCATTAACTCCAGCTCTTTGCCAGAGTTGATCCCACAACCCAGCAGTTTGAAGATCTCAATGCAAATTCTCAGCTGCTGCTATCATTCCACTGACTTCAGTATCAATTGATTTCAATCACCTCACATCCAGGGATTTTTGTCTCCAATTCCTGTTGTGTAAAGGACTGCCTATTGCAAATGCTGAAATTAATCTAACAGTAACAGATACCACAATTCTCATTCCAGTCACCAAAATACCAAAACAACTTTAAATAGTACAGTCCTATAGTTACTTGATGACATAAATTTCTGGCTGCATACAGAACAAAAACCCTGCATGTTTCAGCTCATGGGAATGGTACAGAAAGGGTTCCAAACAAATAAGGTTTGCCAACTTGTTCAGGACACCAGGCTGGTCTCTCTTCCCGTTTCACTTGTTGCTGTCAGTCGGCTGTCAGAGACACAGATTTTTCGATAAAATATAAACTCAGACATTAAATCATTAAGAGGTGTCTTGACACGTTCAAAGCCTGTTCTGGCAACCCAAAAAATGATACAAAGGACTCAGGATCCATTAGGGCCCTGGCCTGGGAAATGTTATTCAATACCAAGATGACACAAGTCTTGCACCTCACTTCTCTGACCCTTATTTGTTTTATCTATCCCAGTCCTCCTTAATATTTTAAGCGCAGCTTTCACACTAAGGATTTAAATTAGAGCAAAATCCAGCACAGAAATCTAAAGAATAAACTTCACCAATTGCAAGCACCCTGCCACAGGTTTATCTGAAAGTTCTACAAAGTATTTGTTCCTAATTGTATGTTATTTATGACGATGGGAAAGCTGGAAAGTTTCAGTTGCCAACCAGTACATGCAATTTTGCTTCCAAACTGAGGTAGTTTTAAAGCCCTCCCCCCAAAGGCAGGAGTTCAGTTGAGTTGTCACCATTAGTGACCACACACAAATTGATGCCTTTTTCCATATGTGCAGGCCAGACAGTCATTTTTCTGTGCTGGAAATTAATGCTCTGGCTTCTTGACAGACAGGATTTTTTTTAAGGTGCTGGTTGTCTGGAGAAATCTATTTTTCACTTGGTCAAATGAAGACTTCAGATATGGTTCTAAGAGGGCCTCTGAAGTAATTGTTAAATGCCACTATTTCTGCAATAAAATGGATTTGCATAGAAAGCTATGACTGCTCATGCTGATCTGCTTTAGCTAAGACACTGCCAAATTACTTGGACAAGGGGATCAAAAGCAAGTTTGCAGACAACAAGTTGGGTGGGAATGTTGATCTGCTGGAGAATGGGAAGGCCTTGCAGAGGGATCTGGACAAACTGGATCAATGGGCTAAGGACAATTGCATGTGTCCTCAGGGACACAAATTAGGGGCGGCCCTGGCCCTGCTGGGTTAACAGTTAGACTCTGCCATAAAGGGTCTTTTCCAACCTAAATGATTCTATGAATGTTCAAAGAAAGCAGTGCTGCTTTCTTGCTTCCTGGGAATCTGAAATAAAATCTCTCATAAATACACAGGAGAAAATAATAAAATTACAGCCAACTTCTATATCCTAAGGAACACTTAATTCTGACACTGCAGCCATTGGTGCTACCTCCTGCAACATCTGTCTGGTTTCCTCCACTACCCTCCAGTTTATTTCTAAGAATACAAACATTGTCCCTGTCTGCTCAGGCTTGGTTGCTTCTGCTTCCTTCAGAGCAGGCTTGGTAAAAATCATCCTTCTCCTGCTGCTAAAAAGGCTGCATCTGCCAGACACAGAAAGTGCTGACAGCTACACACAGGTCAAGAGTGTGATTCAGTTCCTATAAAGCAGAGTCTTGATGTTGATGTTAACAGGGACTAGATCCACACCCAGAAGTTCTAATTTTTCCTGCAGGAAGAATTCCGAAACTTCCCAAATGTCTGAGCTGAATGAAGATAAGATGTTGCCCATTTACTCAGAAATTAATCCTCAATAACTCAATAACCAGTAAAGATACAAGTACACATGCAAATGGCTATGGAAGGGGAAGGAAAATAGGGGGGGAAAGGGAAAATAGAAAGCCATTTCCCCTGTGTATCCTCAATCAGTGTTTCTCCTGCTCTTGCCTGGCTGTCAGGCCATGGCATAGCACTGTGCACAGAAATATGTGATCAGTAAGGTAAAACACCTGTTCTATTTTGGTGTTGCCCCTGCTGTGTTCTTGTTTGCACAGGCATGAATGAGGATCCAAGGGGAAAGGCACTGGGAGCACCATTCAGCACTCCCTGCTCCAGGAACTGCCACCAGTTCTACCTTGGCTACACATTGTGCAGACACTGAAGAGCAGCTGCCAAAGCCACAGCATTTTCTTCTCACCCTCTTGCCAAGTGCACCTGCTGCCCAGAGCCCTCATTCCACTCCTGCCAGAGCTGCTTGTTGCTTTTATTCTCTTAATTCCTCTTGGACTTGAAGTGTGTGATGCATTCCTGCCACAGCATCAGAAGGAATATTTAATCCTTTTAATTAGTAGAGGAGGGACATTGCTCGTCAGTGACTTACAGGGCTCAGGCCACCTTCTGGTTTTCTGCCTGGCTCCAGATTCTGGTGCTGCAGACACCTGAGGCAGATGGAGGGATGTCCAAGCGGACACTGCTGCAGCACTGCAACCTTATCTGTGATAGGTGTCTACAGATTGCTATTTTACATCTTTGCTGCTGCTACCTTTGTGGATCTGCTGATCATTGCTCACAAAGCAAGCTTCCATCATGAACATGCCAAATCTGGATTTTCTCACCAAAGCAAATATTTTAAAA
The DNA here is from genome assembly GCA_013397195.1 of Hylia prasina. Lineage (NCBI taxonomy): Eukaryota > Metazoa > Chordata > Aves > Passeriformes > Sylviidae > Hylia > Hylia prasina. The sequence goes on along the minus strand of VYXD01015747.1, from coordinate 729,184 downwards.
CACAACCCCTCTGGCCATCTCTAATTGCTGCAAAGTTCAAACCCATCCATCCTCATCATGTAACAAAGGAAAAGGACACAAAAACATCAAAAATCACACTTAAGCAATGCTGATGGGCAGCAGCACAAAACCAAGGTGAACTTGTGAACCACAGGCCTCGTTTGTCCTTTCCTGCAGTGATCTTGTCTGTGCTGCCAGGGATCCGTCATGTTCCCAGCACCACTTGAACTCAGGGGTGTCTGTCTGCAAGTGCATAATACAAAGCCCAGCAAAGCTCCTTGAAGGTACAAGTAGTGGCACTCAGAGATCCAGTGAGCCTGCAGGGAGCTCACTGCTGCTCACTCTGAGGAGCACAAGTCTTTCATGACGGCCACTGGTTTTTCTTTTCTTAAAGTAAAAAGTATAAAATAAAATTTAAAAAAAACCACAATGGCACAACTGCACCATTGCTGGTGCTAAAAGGATCAGGCCCCTCTGGTGATTTCAGATGTTGCCCATTTACTCAGAAATTAATCCTCCTTCCCCTCATATTCAGAGCCACTTAATGCCAACCAACAATTATGCCATCTGATCACTAAAAATAAAATAACTTTTCTTCTTTGTCTCTGAATATATTCCTTCAGGACCCATTTTTTTCTGCTGCTCAGTGAGCCAAAGACACAGATATTATGAGTTCTGGGTGTTTAACAAACAACATGACATGCCACAATCTTGAAGAATACAAGTGCAGGTCTTCAGCTTTCACAACAATGGATCTCATTTGAGGAGGAAAAATAAAAGGCATGATTCTAATTTGTTTAATCTTTTGGTTAAGTAAGAAATGTAGTCATAGTCACCATAACAGCATTGAAATACAAGCCATGCTCTGTCCAGAGAATGAATACTGTTATGGTTTATGAGCAGCGTTGAAAAGATAAACAGCATAAAAATAAAACACTCATGAAAGATCAGAATAAATGTTGTGTTACTCTTGGTACATATGTAACAATTAGGAGCTAGGTCTTGTAACCTTTATTTCCAACAATATCAATAGGATTACTGAGTAATCCTCAGAGGGTTTCAGGATCAGACAATAGTGTTCTGCTGTGTTTTCATATAACAACATATCTCAACACATCTTTCAACATCTTTAGCCAGAAAGTAAATTGGTTGTGCAGCGATTCTGCACGAAGGTAAAACAGAAAAGGCTGTCCTCCCTCTCTGCACAGAAAGGCACCTTAATACTTAATGTGATTAATTGAGGGGAGATTAATGACTGAGTCAACAATCATTCCCATCCAGAGTGTTTGCATAGGAGTGTGTGGGTATGCTTGCAGGAGTACACTTGTGTGCAAAAATCAAACACAAAACCTGATCACATGTTCACAGCTGGAAACTGTGTTCGCCTTTATTCAGTAAGGTATAAGGCACTATCATTTAGCTCTCCCACAGCAGGAGGAAAAATGGTGCCACAGAAGAGAACTATCACATCAGACACACTCCAGGGGTCTCTTTTACCTACATTGTTCCTCTCCCAAATGTAGCTCTTTAAATTTTAAATAGAAAAAGAAGACACAGAAACATTGTGCACTACAAAAATGTCACGGGGAAAAAAACGTGGAAAACATTCCTCATTAAGCAAGGTAAATACCCTAAAGTTCAGGTGTAGCTTTGATGGTGCAGTGTGTGCCTTTAAGACTTAAAGAAACACCCACATCAAAGTGTTGTCTTAAGATGGTGGGGCTTTAGTTCCAACATAGCCAAGTTGTACAATAGCTGATGTGGTGAATGTCTACACCATTTTTATAGTGAATAAAACATGGCAAAAATACAGGCTGGACAGCACATTTTCAATTTGTTTCTCTCTTTTTTTTTTTTTTTTTTTTTTTTTTTTTTTTTNTATTTTTTTTTTTTTTTTTTTTTTTTTTTTTTTTTTTTTTTTTTTAAATTCAGATAAGATAATGTGTATGTTCATGTATTTTCAGCAAGCTACACCCAAAACATCAGCTCATCATTACACATCTTTCTTCTTTTTTAAATACAAAAATACAGCCCTAAATGCTCAAAGGGCTAAATACAGAGAAACCCAGCAGAAACACTGCTAAAGCACATAAACATCTCAAGTTAAAAAACAAAACAAAACAAAACAGGATATGTGCTTTTTAGTCTCAATATATTTTTCAAGGTAGAAAACACATTCTGAGAATTCAGATCGATATCACTAAGGAAGAGTTTTCCTCTAGAAGAGTCTCAGTGTATTTCTCTCTCATCTTGTTGATTTGTGTTTCCTAATTTTCACACTACAGCTTTCACTGTGCTTATTTGAATTCCAGTGTGCACAGACCACAAACATTCCTCCCTTCCTGCCCCACCTGAGCCTGTGCCTAGATTGTGAGGAAGGGGGGATTCCTGTGAGGAAGGGGGGATTCCCACTGGGATCCCACAGTTCCCCACCCCCTGCCCCATTGCTGCACCAGCCATGGGAAAAAGCTACACAGAGCCAAGGAAGGTGCTTTGGAAAGCAACTAGAACTTCATCCAGTGGGAGAATAAATAGATATTTCCACATATGATCCAGGCAAAGTTCGAATATATTTTAATTTGCATGTTTCAAGTATTAACCACTGGCCCAATTCAGTGAGGATTAACTTTCGGAAACAAGGGCTGCCTGTCGAAATCCTACCTCTGGAATACTTCAGCATTAATACCTTCTCTAGGAGATGCCTTGGCTCTTAATGATGGCACCCTCAGCAACTATTGTTTATTTTTATATTTATCACTTGTAGTGGAAATTGAAATAAAGCTGAAGCAAAATAAACTGTTGTTCACATTGGCTAATACATTTGTTAAATATCAATACAAGCCACTTAAAATGATCAACTGGGTAGTTAAAAATAGAGATGAAAAAATGTAAAATTATGGTTTATCTAAGAGAGCTAAAAAAAGTTCACAAGAGAAATATTGTCAGAGTGCAAACATGAACTGTGAGACCTACCTTCTCTGGTATCAAATTCTGAATAAAAATACATCCATTAAACAAAGGTTTAAAGATAAATTATTTAAAAATGCATCAATAAAACATTAAGCAACGCTGCTTGCTAAAGAAATACAAGGCCAAGCAATCATACCTTCCTTAGCCATGATGAAATCATAGAAGGGAAAAAAAAATACATAAACCACTTCATGTAGCTCAGTGATGTATTATTTGATAGGAAACACTTCCCTGCGAGTGTCCATTAACTGATGCTTACACTGTAACTCACAGTCTATGACATCCATATGAATCTCAAATGAATTCACTCCTATCACTGCTGGTTAAATGAATACTGTGTGGATTGGGGCTCTTTTTTGAGCAGATGCAATCTGTTCATGTATGATGAGCTCTATCTGAATCGAAGGGGTTGCAGTGAGCTGGGTACAAGGAAGATGCACAAACAAGCGCGAGAGGTTTAGCCTAGCGACACACGGAGATCAGGAAGCCAGTGCGTGTTCTGAAGAATGGGAGGGGAAATGCAACTGCACAACATGGCAAAAATCAGATCCTAGCTGTGATATTAAAGAGCGACAGGAATGCACACAGAAAGAGTAAGAACTGCTATTGTGTATTGACAGAAGAGAAACAATGCACCAGAGCGTGAGAGAAAGATGCTGTTGGGAAAAAAAAGTGGAACAGAAGGGAAGTGAAGAGCCTTATGGTGTGTAAAGATTAGGTGGTGATTGAAGACATGTTAGAAAAACAACCTGTGAGGGAAACTAATTGTGACTAAAGAGAAAACAACAAAAAACCTGAATAAAATGGGCAGAAACAGATAAAACCTCCTGTTTCAGAGAGAACAGCACAGGGCCAATCTAGCATCCTAGCACAAGGATTTCTTGGAGAATAGCCCACAAAAAGACAAGGAGAACAGAAATCAAACAGGTCTGCCACAGCAGAAGAACCGACTGTGTTTTTCATAAATAGCCAAACAGAAGTGAGGGCTTAGTCCCACAGAAAACCTCTACTTCAGATTCAGAGAGCCTGCCAACAGAGCTAATCCTGTAACCAGCCATGATCCAACTCGACAAAGTATCCTCAGAACTGCCGCTGCCACCACTTGTAGCTCCTGCTGCTCGTTCTTCACTTCACAGCATTTTTAAGACAGATTGTCTTCGGCTTTGAAGAGTTTACTCAACAGGGAGATGAGCAAAGAAGAAGGAAATGATGTTAAAAGTTCCACTACTACTGTGGCTCAGAAGTAGGACTGGTTTACTTAAGCTGCCTGCCAGAACCAGCACTGCACTTTTTAATGAACACATCATTTATTCCCCATAAATGCTGGCTGACATGGAAACAGAGGAGGGAGCCCAAACAGGCTGAACCAACTCCTTCCCCATCAACGCAAACACCCAAAACACTGAGCTACAAAACATGAGAATGCAGAGAAGGCTTTGTACTGTTGTGTTCTGTCTGGGTCATGAGTGATGCCAGTTCTACACCATTCTGCAATGATGAGAATGAAAGTATTTACAGCACAGGGAGAAAGAAACACAATATACATACAAGAGTGGTATTCTCTCTTTCCATATTTGCAGGAAAAAAAGGACACAGAATATTTTTCCCACATGCCTCTGTAAAACTACATTTTGTGCCAACATTTTTAACAATTGTTTTCTGCCTTTCTTTTTTGATGTTTTTCAATCTTTCTGTTAAGATAGCCCCTTTCTCATAGAGCCACATGTCAGTCCTCCCTGAAGACAAATCTCCTTGCTGGAACAATAGGGTGAGGTTCTAAAACTGCCATAAAATAAAGCCTATTCTTAAATAAACACTATTTGACACCAAGTCCAACAACTGAAGACCTGAAGCAGTTTGCCTGGACATCACCGGTTCCCAGGTGGAATACAGCTCCAAGCTTTGTCTCCCTAAGTTTGAAGATGGCAGTGCTGGATCAGTCTCATATTCTGAGATAAAATACCCATGGAGCTAGGGGGAAGAGCTTTACATAAGGTTGTCAAGCCTGGGACACTGCAGCTACATGTGCACTATCAGGTGTCACAGCCCTCCTCAGCTCCCTGGGGTGCAACAGCGATACCCAAGACCCCTAAACACATTTTGGGGCACTTGATCCCTGTCTGGTCTCAAGCCCCAACACTTGCAAGTGGCACACACACACACACAGAGTTGTACCTCTGTTCTCAGTTCCATGTGCTTTGTGGCCAGTTCCAACTGCTCTGCACTGGGAGCCAAAGCCTGCAATATGGGGCCAACAACATGTGGCCAAAGCACGGGATGTAGGGCCAGTGCTCAAAAGCACTGCTCACTGCTGCTGTTGATCCCCACTAAAACCTGCAGTGGAGACACCCAGCCTGGGCTGCCAGCCTTTTTGTACAATTTATTTAAAACTGCCTCACACCATATTTTAAAAGTACACAAAATCATTGAAAAACTGAAATCTAGCAGGGGGAGGGGAAAAAAAAAAGATCGTAAGTGTTCAATAGTTAATGCTACATTCAACAGTAATTACTTAACACATACAAAGCTGAATTGCATAACCTACAATTCTCCCACTTTGTGTAGGCTCCTTTGCTTCTACTTTAAATAAAAGAAATTCTTTTCATTTTGTCAAGAAAACTTTTCTCTACCTCACTACTGCATGACAAGGGAACAGATGGCAATTTAAGGGGAGAATTTATGAGAGCCACAATCTTAATGTTGCATAAAGAAAAGAAAAAGACTCGCATCAAAACCACTGACAAATGTACTTGCTAATATTAATGCACTCCCCATTCATCCAATATGCTTCCTAATTGCTTTTCTGTACATAATAATGTGGCACCTGCTGCTCAACATTGCAAGCGCATCAGGATTTCTCCAAAGTCAAACAGCTCTGCAACTGGCCCTCTCCCAGTGATAAATGTAGAGCACTGTATCACGCACAGTTCCTGTCAGTGGCGTAATTAAAATTTTATACTTACAGAAAAAGATAGTAAACAATCAGTTCTTAAATGGATTCACAAGAGGAACTCTTGTTACAGCCAACTTTATAATTAGTATGCATCATGTAATGCTAATATATCCATGACAAGAAAATAGGAAAAATGTAGGAACTCAGTTGTTCTCTTTAATGCAATGTTAAACTACACACCAAAAAATGAAAGCAATCAGCCTATTGTTATTTCAGTCTTCTATTTCTGCTCTTCATTTTCCATTGAAAATAGCTCGGCACATTTTGCACTGGAATGATGGTCGCTCCCTAGTGCCACATCTCTGGAATTTTCAAACAGGCACTAGGATAGGTTTCAGCTTTATGATGTTTATTCATTTTAATTTTACATTAGACAAAAAAATATAATTTTTTTTGAACAGAGCCCGGGCCAAAATGCACCATCTTTATTAGTTGACAAAACTCCCACTGACAAAGACATCCCAAACATTTCAATATATTTTTCTGCCGAGGTGGTTGTGCATCATCTGAAATGTGACAGGCTATAGGCAAAAAAAAACCCCTTCCCATCAAATGTCCTAAATTAACTCCCAAGCTTGACAATATTAAGCATAGGATGCCATATGCTTTCTGTTTCTTAGTGAAACTATTCTATATCTATCTGCTACAGAATACACACATAGATTTGCATAATGCATGGCTACTCTGTACATTGCAGATTATAATCTGAATATTTATGATAACATTTCAGCCTGCAGATACATGCACCTTAAAGATATTTTTGCTTACAAATGTGCTGTTTACAATCATGCCTGCTCATTCATTCACACACCCTTCTGATTAGTTTTCTAATTGTTTTTAAATTATTTGAGAGAATAATTTTAGAAATATAGCTATGCAAGAATATGATCTGCCTCAAAAATCCATACGCTCTATGCGTGCAAGTTCACAATAATTTAGTGCTCCAAAGGTTAAAGTAATGTGCATTCCCATGCATGTATTTTTAACCAAATCAGTGTTTTTCATTTTTAAATGCAAGCTGTGTACTACATTTAAGAAACTTTTTTTGTATTCAGGGCTTCTATTACTTTGATTTGTAACATTTTAATTATTTTCTGAAGAACTGGGTGGAAAAAATATTTTTATAGCCTATTCAAAGAAATATTTTCAAATACTATTATTTATGATATTACCAGCCAAATCAGAAGCATGGCTTTGACAAAAAAAATCTTTCATCCTTTTTTAATACAAATAATATGCAAAAATAATTTTGAGGAGAAATATTTTCTAGAGTAGAATATAAATATTTCCTTTTTAGCAATCTCAGTGAAGTATAGTGCATGCTTGGAATATGTGTTGGCAGGAAGACAATTCCAAATGCCCCCGATTCACAAAGACATCCTGGTAGCCTGCTTAGAATATAATAGTTCAGATCTAAATCTTCTTTATCTTCACTAGGTGTGATGATGTGCCTGCCAAAAATTAAAATGCACTTCCAGATCAATGCTGCTGTGTTCCAGAGGGTGAAGGTTCCTGAGCTGGGAGGCAGTGCAAAGGTTTGAGGCACACTTGCATTTACACAGCGCTCTTTTCTCTGGGCTTTTCAAACAAGAATGGTGCAAGATTATCTCCATTTATAGCTTCAACGTTTTTATTGAGAGTACTATTTCTTCAAAGGACTATTGCAGAACATCTTTTTAAAATGTTCAAGAATCTGAAAACATGAATAGCAATGAATCTATTTCTATATAAACATCCTCAGTGTCCGTCTAACTGGAGCTATCAAAAGCTTCATTCTTACAAGCAAGTGAAAAATTCTCAAGGCAGGCTCCTATCACTCAGTTACAGAAATGGCCCCGTTTCAAGGGTCAGAATTGCAGTGTCAAAACAAGAAAAAGCAAATATTTATTTTTATTCTTTTTTAATGTAAATTCCCATGAACAAGATGGTCACAGGGTATAAAGAAAATCTGGAGGTAACCCCCAGGATTTTTTCTGAAGATGAAGAGAACAACTGCTGGATTACAAATGTTTGGAAAAATTTAGCCTTTCAGGTTTGGTAATGGGAAAGAAAAAAAAAGAAGAAGAAGAAGGAAAAAAAAAAACAAAAACAAAACCAAAAAAACCAACCAAACAAAAAACACACACACACACACAAAAAAAACCAAACCCAAAAAACAACAAACAACAAACCAGCAAACCACAAGTCTAAGAACTGAAGGCCACAAGGTACCTTGTGACTGGGAATATATTGCTAAATTGGTTCCCAGCACCCATCAGTGCCAACTCCTCTACACCCCAAAGTTTTCTCTATGGATTATGACAAGAGATGGTGTTAGTACAGGATGGAGTGGGGAATTTAAAACCTCTGTTTCACCAGTTTATCTTGGATGGAAGCGCCACTCTTACAACTGTCATTCCCAAAACAATGCCAGGAGCAGCAACAAACAGGTGGAATGAGAGCACGTGTTTGCACAAGTGGTTGGACTGGGGCAAAGTCACTCCTGGTGTAACTTCACAGGCACCAAATGAACTCCATTCAGAGTCATTTGGATCAACAAATATAAAGAGATGATCCCTTGTCACTGTCCCACTAATCCTGCTCCCACTGCTGCTAAAACGCAAACTCCCACTGTTTTCAGTGATGTGGAATTTGGACTTCTCAAAAATCTCTTAAAACCTCTGCAATATTCTCAGCAATATGGACAGAAGGAAAAAATGCCTGTTTTACTCTCCACCACTGACAAAGGCTTTTCCGCGACCAGGCAGGGAACAGCTTTCCTGTGTAACAGGGAGTGGCACTGAAGTATTGGTTATTTCCCCCCTCCTGCTTCACCAGATCCCTCTCAGCAGGAAACATTATACTTTAATGTAGATTTCCTGGATTTCCAGCAAAATCCCTTGTCGGCTCCCCATACAGCACATGCAGGAGTCAGACAGCTCTTGCAATTCTATTAAGAACCATTTTAGATTAACCCAACTTCCATAACCTACCTAATATAACACAAATATTAATACATTATAGTTATTTCATCTAATTAGTTTTTCATTGTTTTAACCTAAGTGCAATCTCACATCATGTTCTCCAGTTCTCTAATACTGGATGTACTCAGCACAATATGATAAATGAAAATGTGTACCAAGCTCATTAAAACATAGTTAAAAATCTGTCTTAGCAGAAGCCAAACTGAACCCCTCCGTCTCTGGCAAAGACCATTTTTTAATTCTGCTATGACTTCATGTCACTGCAAAGTTCTTCATATGGAAAAAGCTCCAGCTTGTACTGACTGTGGCAGCCTGCCTGCTCAGGGGACAAGCTGGTGGCAGCGCAGCATCCCAGTTCGCATCCTGAAGGAAATTCCAATTCCGTGTCTTAGCCTTGATTTTTAAAATCTACCAGGATCGGCCAAGCTCAGACTGCAGCAAATAATATTTGTCCTTTCCCAACAGGACCTCTCCTAAGAAACACATTGGTGGAAACTCCTGGGAATCAGCTGTATGCATCCCAAAATTTGCAGTTTTCCCTGGGATGTGGCCGAGCTGGGGCTCTGTTCTTCACCCAGCACAGGTTTACAGACACATCTTCATGTGGGCAGCACTCAGCTGCTGTCCCTCTGCAAAATATCACATGGAGCTAGATTTTCTTGTCAGAATCTGTTTATTATCAAGAAATTCTATTTTTTCTTTAAAAACTAAATTGAAAAAAAGAATATTTTTAGCCATCCTGGTTACACAGAGAAACTGAAAGTATATCTTAAGTATATATTTCAGAAGGTTAAAATAAAAAAGGCAAAGAGTCCAAAACCATCAAATATATTCAATTAAAAAAAAAAATCAGGTGATTTGCAGCCCTACCTCATGATTTTTTAATGCTTGGGTTTCCAACAATGCAAATGCTACCATGAATAATAAAATTTTAAAGCAACAACAGTGATGCCTGTGAAGAATAGGAAACCGACATTTTTTGGCAGAAAGGCAGGAGTATGGAATTTACTGTCATAACTTATTAGAAAAGTCACAAATCTTGCCACTTTCAGGGCAATATAAGACCCATCAGTTCACAATACCTCCAGGATATGGGTAACAATAGAGAAGAAATAATTTTTTTAAAAAATAAATAAATAAAGGTGGGAGAGAAACAAAATAAAATAGCTCAACTATGTTACTATGTAGCCATTCTAGAAAAATATAAATAAACTCTTGCAACTTGTCTCACAGAGAGGAGGTATCATAAAAACATGAAACATTTGTTTCCTGGTTTTTTAAATTATGTTTCCTTACAAATATCTTCCCACCTTAGAGAGCATTTCAAGCATCTCCATTTCCTTTCTGCATATACAGACACTGAAGCTACAAATGTAAATGTTAAGCATTTACCTAAAGCATTGCTAAAAATTATTATTCCTCCCAAATAACTCACTCCTACTGGAGTTATTAATTCCAGCAGCATTCCAGCAGCTTTCAGAAGACGACTTTTCTGCTAATCTGCCTCTCAGACCTGTTATCTTGTTACCCCAACACAGGGTAAATGAAGGTTGGAATATACTTCCCAAGTCCATTAAAATTATGGCATTAACCAATCATATTTTAGCATGCCAAGAGGAAATAGAAGCAAGCAATACCCCAACTTGGAAACATTTCCCCCCCCACATTATTCACAAAGCCTTGAAAAATTCCAGAACTGCATCTTTCAAACTGGTTCAAAATGTGTTATAAAATTATTATAACATGTAAGAAAAGCAGTTATTTAAGGCAGAGCCTTTCGTGTCAAACAGTGTTCCTTGTCAAAACAAGCAGGTCCTCCTTTAGATATCATACTGATTAAATAACTATATGATATTTCTCAATTTAATATGGACAAGGATTCAGGAAAAATGTTTTTTGTGTTATTGTTATTAAATCCATGTTAAATGTATTATGTGCTATATGTCATTTCCCACCAGCTCTGCTATTAACTCCATACCAGGTGGTGCTCCATGCACTAAACTCTAATATAATGAGCTCAGATATTGCTCACAGTTCCAGAGTTAAGCTGAAAACATCCTCCAAGTACAAAAATAAGTCTGATTTTTCACCTAGCAAGAAGATAAAGTTAACACCTGTCTTAATTTGAAATTGTCAGGGATTTGAAATATATATACACATATACATCTACAAAAGCAAGAAAGAAAAATTACAGTTGAAACAACTCCAAATTTCATGTTTGTCACATGCATCACCACAAGGAATCATTTAAACATGGTTGTGCCTTTCTGACTTGTGTCAGATGGTCCCCATAGTGTTAAAAGTTCAAAACCCTAAAGTAAAGGCTGTCCATGCTTATTGGTTTTCTATACAGTTTCTGTATCTTGTGATTCTAACATTATTTCAGGATGTGATGCTATTACCAGATGCAACGCAGGAAAGTCTTTAATGTTAATTAATCCTCCTCACACTTGGCTCTCACAGCTGCTTCTCCAAAGGAGACAAATGCTACAAGCACAGTGTCTACAACACAGCCAAGGCAGGAAATCCAAAGTGTTCCTGGACACCACAGTCCCCACCCAGGACACAAGTTAGAGACAGAAGGAGGTGCCTAGCACCTCCAGGGAGCTCCCATCAATCCTGCCTGCAAACCTGGGTGTAGAGGCCCAGGAACAGCAGCCCCCAGACCCAGACCCCCAGATGGCAGCACTGATACAGTGATACCTGTGAATGGCACAGCACATATTTGTCCTAAAGGACAATTCCTAATGCCCTAAGAGACAGCATTCAGCATTCATCACCCTCTGATACCATTCTCCTTCTAAATCTTCCAGTCCTCTTCTTGGGATCCATAATCACCAACAGGGACCATAGACAAATGAGCATCACCCAGTATAGGGCTCTCCTTAAGGCCCTGACAGAGCAACGAGCTTACACATGAAATATTCTGATTGCAGACACAGCTTCTTATTTAAAGTTTTCTTCACCTTGGAACAATCATTTCAAAACAGACTACATGTGAAGCAATGTGTCTTGCCAAGATCCAGCCCCACAAGGCCCCATGGATTTTGGGAAACCACTGCTGTTACAGAGAGCGTGACTGCCGGTGGAAAGCGGTATTTGTCCCTGAGAGAGAAGTTTATGAGAGTAGGAAAAGTTATAGTGCATTTAGGGTGGGAAATAAATTTTTGATGACTCTAAAATGATACATCTGTGCATAAGTATAGACACATGCATACAATGAAGTGTGAGTCTGTAAAATAAACAGCAGCATTTCCCTCTGGATGGAAACCCAAATTTCCATCATCCTCAGTCTTAGCACATTGGGTTAAACATTTTTAAAGCAGCTACTGATTTTGCATGCCTCAAACTTTAGAGGCACAATGGCAAATGTTATTAAGGTACTGGATCTTTGAGGAGGGGTCAGGACTTTGAGAGAAATGGCACTTTCTGAGAGCATCCCGAACCTAAAGGCGTTTGCCATTTTTTCAGTTCCACAGGGCTCAGGTTACTCTGATGGTTTCCGGCACCTCTGGGTCAACCTTACCCAATCCCAGTGTACTTGAATTCCAAACATAAATCTCAAGCATTAGACTTCTTCCTTCTTATCTGTCATTATGGAACTTGGTTAGATTTTCTCTAAATCCCCCCAGCAGCTTCCCTGGCATCATCACCAGAAATTATGGCATTTTGCCCTTTCTTTGATGGAACTCTGCCTCTTCCCCATCCATCTACTCCCATTTCCATGCATCACTACCAGGGATGGAGCTTTGAGAGCTTTGGCAACTCCCAGACTGCAAGGCCACAATCTCATCTCTCAAACCCCTCCTTTAGATTCCCCTCTACTGCAATGTTTATAAATAATCACAGAATTCTTCACCAGATGGGTTGAATCTGGCCTTTACTACACAGGCATATATAAAACATTTTTTTTAAATGCAATGTGCTTCAAAATATAAAGGAAGGAAGGTCCATAAGGAGAAAGAATATGTTTTATTTAACTAGCTGATAGAGTCAGAAGAAATGGACACGTTCACTTCTTGGCTGTATCATCTCTTTTGGTAACTAAGATTATCTAATCCTTCCATCTCTCACATCCAGAGGGAAACTGCAGCAACCATCCTCCTGGTAAAATGTACATTTTCTGCACCTTCCTCCTAAACCAGCAAGCTGCCAGTTACGCTCCTGCCACAGAAAGAATCTACAGCAGGAAACAGTTCACACAGAAGACACTCAACCTCCGCTTTTAAAAATCTGGATGTGCCTGAAGTAATTCAGGGGAAAAAATATGACAGGTGTCCTGATAGTGGGTAAACATTCGACAAAGAGAGGGATACAAACATATGAGCACATATTAAAAATATACACCTGCATATTAGCCATGTCCATGCATATGTGCTCAGCTCATTTCCTGAAGTGACATGTGGGAATATTACAATAATGCTGCTGATGAAAGGAGGTATAATATGCTGTGGGGAGAGGGCTATATGCATGTTTTATTTGCCTGAATTACAGCGAGTTGTGACTGCCTGTGACATTTGGCCATACTGCAGCCTCCAATAAACATAAAACAAAGTCTACACTGCCCCTTTAAAGAGATGTTTTCCATTCATTCCATAGGGCTGAAATGTGTTCTAATGCTTCTGAAGGGTTTTAATAAATATGAGTATGTATAAAATGCTGCTGATGACTCAATTGCTAAATCACTTGTAACAGCTGTAGCGCTGTGATCTCTTCTGAAATAAATTATGTCACAGTGATTACCTAAGAAAAGTGCATTTCTCATATGATATTGTATGATGCATTATAGATTAAACAGGGGCATGGTGTGTATTTATTCTACAACCTGCATTTAGTGCAGGTGGACACACCATCATGGAGATATACGGGTGTCATTTCTGTGACACCACAGGCACAGCTGGGGGAAGGACACACAGACACTTTTTGGATTCCTCTGCTAAATTTCCTCATTTCATCAGTCACCATTTCCTCTTCCTATGACTGATCAAGGCTTTAAGAAAAAACAGAGGTTTAGTCTCTCCATTTCATCCAGTGCATTATCATTGTAACATTAATCTTTCTGGAATGGATTTCACTTTATCTGCTTGCATTTCATGGCTATGTAAAAGTATAAAAAAATGCCCTTTTATTTTCCAAGGGAACATTAGCACCTAACATTAGTAAGGGTAGAAGTAAAGCTCTTGTTCTAAATAAATTTAACAGACATGCTGCCATCAGAGGGAGGGCCATAATATTTCCGCATTGACTGACGATTTTTTCCTAAAAAGATGCTCTATGCCAATAGGATAAAGAGCTGCTGATTCAGGAAAGGACACTTTCTACCTAAAGAAACTACAATATCTATTTTATCATTAGAAATAGCAGTGAGCAATTTTTCTCTAAACAATGTGCCATAATTTATACACATTTTCAGGGCAGTATTTTAGACGTAAGAAAGTAACAGAGCACTGACAAGGTCCAACTGAATACAATATAGAACTCACTAAAACACAACAGGAGCCTTTTGGAGGGTTAAAAAATGAAAATACATGAGTAGTAATTAAAAGGACAGTAGAAGAAAAACCCTCCATTAAATATGTTACTGTTGGTGTTCCTTTGACTGTGTTCAAGTCAAATGCTAAGGATCACAAACAACATAAACCAATCTTTTTAAACCTTACAAACCCAGTTTCAAATACTTCATTAAACTTTCCAGCCACTGGCAAAAAACTTTTATCAACTTTATGTATTAAAAATGAGGCTTTTTGTAGCAAGCCTCTGCAGATCAGTATAAATTCAATCCAATTTAAAGCCCAGTAACGATGTGGGCAGTCTCAGACTATTACTTTCAATGGGATGGAGTCCCTAAGGATGACATAGACTTAGTCCCATTGAAAGTAATGGGGTAAGCAATCACATGCCATTACTTTCAAGGAGACTCAGTCTATACTATCCATAATAACATGGTAATATAAATCTGGACTGACTCATCAGCATGAAGAATGAAAATGTAAAAGAATGGCAAAGCAGCAAACGTGCACCCTGAGACAAAAAACCAGCCCCTTGGTTTCTCTGCATCCATAACTCATCAGTGGGGAAAGTTTATTACAGGAGAGGCACAGAACAGCTTAAAAAGGCACATGAATGCAAGGTGAGGCATGAAAACCACGAGAAGGTTTCAGCAACCAAGAGTTCTGTTAGTCTCCACTGCCCCTCCTCTTTT
>VYXD01015747.1:675069-714055 GCA_013397195.1 Hylia prasina | reverse complement strand
TTTTTTTCAATTTGTTCTGGTCCTTTAAGTCCTCCATTTAATTTTTTTTAATGTTTCCTAAATCCAGCAATATGAAAAATATTTGTTCATGGAGACTGTCTCTCCATAAAGCTATTTATTTTTCTTTTTTTCCCCTCAGTGTACAACACAGACAGCTACAAATAGCCTCTGCAGTCTTCCCCTCTGCAAATCAAAGACATTAATAATATATTAAAAGGCTAGATAATTCTGAGCAGGTGGACAGGGTGGTGATTGATCCATTACTGTGCAAATACCTTGGTAATGGCTTGTAAAAACTTAAGATCCACAAAACAAAGAGATAACAAAGCCCTACCATTAAGACAGACACATTTATGCTTAGTAATTTTTTTACAGATTAATAGAAAAGACCGACTCAAATCCTCCCCTTGATCTAAGAATAATGCTCAGGTTAGCAAGGCTCAGGAGTAAAAGCCGTTGGTAAGAAGTAAAGCAGAAGCCCTGCCCTGTACCTGCAGGGGAGATAAGATTATTTATTTCCACAAGGAACTTGCCACAGGTTCAGTAAAAGAGCCAAAAGCATTTCTGTAATATTCACATGCCACCATAAATCCCTTTGTTGATCTGCTAATATCTTGACAAAAAATAACCCTAACAAGAATACCTAGTTTGCATATAAGCCAACTTTTTTTTTTTCCTTTTCCATTTCCTGTCACTTTCCTGGGCAGTTAAAAATATGAATATAAACATTTATATATATACATATATGCATTAGAACATTTCCTCCCTAGTGCAGTGATGGAAAAAAAGTCCTCTGGCTACTGAGCAGTAATCGAGAATATTGAGTCTTTGCATTCCATAACTTGTTTCAAGGATAAGAGCTGGAATAAATCACAGGCACCCTAAAAGTTTGGGTAAGAGTCCCCAGTCATTCAGTCATGGGACTATTTGCTAGAGAACTACACGGCTGTGACACAATGAATCAGAGTTTAGTGGTTGTTAAGGATAATTGTCAAGGAAAACCCTAATCCTGCTGAATCCAAAATGAATTTTGACATATGGGACAGGGGCATAAATGATGTTTTCACACTAAAGTCTATCACCAAATAAACAAATAAAAAAATTGAGCAATATGTTATTAAATCATACAATATGAAAGTGTAAGTACATCAAAAGTATTTTTAAATTATCTGAACGCTGTTCTTTGAACAGAAGGTAAATTAGGTTCAACTTTAGGCATATAAAGCCTTCATAGAAGGTTTGCTGCAAGAACTGAACCCTACACTTTTCATCCCAGAAGAAATATTTCACAGGGAGGCTACTTCATCTGTGGACTCACTGGATCTCTTATTAGAGCCTCAGCAAATCCAGGTTCTGGGAAATGCCCAAATCCCTGCAGTTAAATGGGATCCTGACAGGTATAGCTGGAGGTTTGGCTGGTGCCAGTTCACCAGTTGGAGATTGCTCCTGCAAGTGCAGAACTAGGCCAGTTCTGCAAAGGGCACAGGGTAAGATGTGTAATCACAGCAATTTCTGCAGTGTAATATTGTTATTCTGGAAACATTTTCATACGCTGCTGGGTTTATCTGCTCCTTCCAACATAGAGAAGATGCTGCTTTGTGCACTTCGTAATCCTGCAGCTTTAACCAGTTGCTGCCTTTCCTCCTCGTGATTCCAGCCAGACTGAGCACCACAGCAGCAGCTTACAAGTGTAATGAAGAAAGAGCTAATGGTTTAAAAAAATCTCAAGATATTGCCTTTCTTGCTATACATATTTACATTGTAGTCTTTCTCCTTTCTCTCCTTTTTTTTTTTTTCTTTTAAGTAGCAGTTTCCCTTTCTTAAAAAAGCAAAAATCTTCAAAAGACAAAACAGAAGAAAAAAGCTCCTTTAAAAGGAAAGGAGAAAAAAATGGACTATGACCCTTAAAAATAATTTAAACATTTTTTCAGAGAGGAAAAGAAAATCTCACCATATCAAGTATTAGAATTAGAACACAACCAGTTGTAACTTTGAACAGCACCTGTTTACTCAAATCTCTATCAGTATATGTGTAAAACACAGGCCTTAGTAGAGCAATATCATTATTTTTTCCCCTAAAATATTTTTTTTTGTCTGATTTTGCACCTGCATCTTGGTAAACAAATTTTAAGCATGAAAAAAAGTTCTGACGAGCGGGATCATATTTAGAGGGACAATCTGTACTGAATGTATTTGTGCATGGCAAAGAATAAAAATATTTTAAAAATAAAACTATTGCACTTCTAAGTGATTTCATGTTATGTATAATTTCATAAACAATAATAATAAAAGAGGTAGCATAATGAAAACTGCCAGCTTGTTCAGCAAATATGCTATAGCATATATATAGTACAGCACAGCTTAATATACAGCTCCTCGGAATGTATACACCTTTTTTGAAGATTTTGATAATTTATTTTTGATAATCTCTGTTTTTAAAACATGCTGCCACGTTCAAAGGATAGCTATGTTTAATTAGAATTTAATACGTCCTTGGATTTTAGCCAAAGGTGGCATTTGATCCCACACTCAGATCTATGGGCAGAAGCAGCAGCAGGCACTGTACATCATCTAATATTATCCACCACAATCATGTGGAGTAACCAATTTTACTGCACCCAGGCACTGCACCCAGGACTATCTCAGACAGGACTGAGCCTTGAGACCTCTCTTGCACCTGCTGACAATACTCGCTTCCTACATGGTTACATCATCTTGAAGTGGAACAGGTTGCAGAGCAAATCTTTTTTTGTTGTCACTTTCAAACAGAAATCCAAGTTATTTACATTTTTGGGGGTAGATTTGAAGTACAGTAAAAATAAAGATTGGGGTGTTTTTTCTGGTTTGCATCTTTTAAGTTCACCAAAAACGATGCAGTAAATAAATCATTGATACATTAAGAATGATTACCATGGTGTAAAGTGGAATGTTGAATTACCTTGGATATATTACCCACAATGCTTCTTAAGGCAGCAGCTAATTAGCAGGAGAAAGGTCACACAAAAAAATAATGTGATTAGAAGAGGTTGAAAGAAAAAAAAATAGCCACATATTTGGACATAGCCCAAATTTCCTTTTTGCCACTGTAACTGAAAACCATTGCTTCAATATTTAATGAAATGCTTATGTTGCAGCACCTGGTCACATTGTCAGCAGCGCCTAAGCACTGCCTCCCCTGTGGGTCATTACTGCAGCCATCTGAACGGGGGCAAACTGTTCATCGACTACAATAATGCCACTCTTTAAGAATCTACAGCTACAAAACAGCAGGAGACAGAGTTACTTTGGCTCTGATCTTGGGAAAAATGGCTGGGGGCAAAATGCTGTTTCCTACCATCAGAGAGTGTACAGTTAGCAATAATTCTGTAAGTCAAAGCCTAGGCACCAGCCCCAGCTTGGCTGCCCTGTTCTGCTTTTCCTCCCTTTGCAGAAACCTCGCAGCTCCTGGTGAGAGATCCCTGTCAACAGGAAAACAGTAGTTCACAGTCCCCTGCTAATGATCCAATGCATCAATAGCGCAAACAATCACAACAAGCAGATGTCCTAAGTTAATATAGACTTTCCTGGGATTTTACTTGTGAAACATTGCTTTAAAAGGCATTAGTCTTTTGTCCTCGCTAGAGATCTGCTAAATCCTGGCACCAATTCCTTGGGTATGCGAACCCCAGCCTAATGGAATTTAATTACTTTAGTGGTATTAATCATCTGTACAGTAGAGCAAAGAGTATTTTATTACCACTTTTAAGGGTTATCGGCACATTTATTTCAAATGAACTGTCAAACTGCATTACGTGGAAGGCATGCCAGGTTTGAATACTGCAGCACAGGTGAAATGACATTAACTGCTTCAAACTCTTGGACATGATGAGGATGCCTCTGTCTCTTACAAGAAACAGAAGCAGTTTACCTAAAATTAAAAACAAACCATCTTTGGTTTTAATGATTTATTTTTGCTCACGTTGGTTTTTGTCAGCTTCTAATTTCTGAGCTGGGAAGGGTGCTCTTTTCCAAGAACAGAAACACCAGTTGGTACCAAATAACCTGTGACACTCTTACAGGATTAGTTACACAAGAGCAATACCAGTCTTGTCCATTATCCAGCAACAAGCGTTGGCTCAGTAACATGAGGTTTTTCTAATTCACTTAAATACATCAAATCCTTTGCATTCGTATACACGGAAAAGTGTGTCTGCACTCAGCATAGCTCCTACCCTTGCTCTGGAAAAAACTACATGTGTCTGAAAGGTGCTCACCAGGTCACCAGCATCTTCCTTTTCTGTTTGCTGGGCATGTAGCAGCATGTTTTACATGCTGCAAAATTGCAACTAAAATCTAGCAAAAATTAATACCAATTGAAAGATTTCTTTTATTTTGTAATCCCTTTGGTGTGAAGTTTCTTTTTGTCCTGCCCCCAGACTCTTCACAGGTTTTAGACCTGTCCTACACCTGTTTTAAACACATTGTTTTGCACTCATCGTCTCTCAGACATTCTGCACTGAGTAGCAAATGAGAGCAATTTGTGACACAAGATACTACGACATGTGGGAAAGACACATAATTAGTGTCAGAATGAATGCATTTGCTTTTTAAAGCCTATTTGTCCTAGGATTTCAAATGAATCAAGCTGCTATGTCTCTCTCAACAGCTCCATACTGCTGTATAATGAATTAAAAGCTAGTGTTGCTAAAATGTGCAAGCTTCAGGAATAAAAACCGTATGCATCTCAAAACCAGGGATGAGAGGATCTTAAAAGGCTCTAAACCCTAATGTAGCCTATTTTAAAGCCTTCCAAAAAACGAACCCATTTTGCTAAACAGAGAATTCTCAAGTGAAATCACCCTTTTCTATGACAGATTACTATGAATTTACAAAGCTACTTTGAGTCTTGTCTTTTTAAAAGGAAAAACCTCAGACTTCCATCATCTTTGCCCCATGCCTCTGTCAGGTTCCCCTCCCCAGCTCTCTTCATGCAGCAGTGCACATAGAGCACACCTCAGTGTCCTGTTCAGACAGTTCTCTCAAATAAATCTTCCTTCTCTCTTGCCAGATACACATTCTCATCTGCCTCTGTTTCCTTCTACTGCTATCCAGATATTCAGAACCATTACCTGCCAGGCACTATCAGTGGCACTGTTGTGCCAGTGTCCCCCACCCAGGGACAGCTGGGACCATCCCTGAAGAGGAAAAAGGGCACTTCAGACTTCTTGCCCCTTCTCTGTACTGCCTTCACTGATTGTGACTCTTTACACGACCATGACCTGATATTTTGCCTTTCTATATTTTAAACATCTTCAGTGGATTAAAAAGATAGAAACATGGTGCTCACCAGTCCCACCCCAGTGACCCTAAAAATTAGTTGGGAAGTGAATTTGAGGGACCTGAGGCAGCATTTTTCTTCCAGGCACTTGTAATCTGGATTCATTAACTGAGGCTGGTTGTAGCTGGAAAACAGCTTTTTAACAGGACATGAGGTTCTCCTAAAATTAGCATTCTGAGTAAGCCCAAACAGCCCGGCTTTGATCAGGGGAATGGCACTTCAGTAAGCAGGGGAAGAGGGAGTAGTAAGTAGAGCAGTTCTGCAGCCATCTTGGTGCTGCTGGTACCAAACATATCCTGGGCCAACAAGAGTGATGTCCAACAGGTCACAGGCCTATCTGACAACCCTGTGGCCAAGGTGCTGGTTTTGAAGCACTGCCCACAGAAGGGCCCTGCAGATTCAGGTGGCACATCCTGCATCCCAGACCCACCAAACAGCCTCCTGCTCCCCCACTGCAGCTCAGAGTTCCCCAGCTGCAAAGGTGCTGTGTATTTGCCAGCCCCAGGCAGATAGACATACAGCCATCCGACCCCATCAGCTAATAGGAGAGGCCCATTTTTAAATGCCACTTTATGATTAGGTAACAAACACACACACACACACACACACACACACACGTGTTCCTGCGAGATAAATGTCTTGGAAGCAGGCGGAGATACAAGGCACAGCCAGATGCCTCCAGTGACCCTGAAAGAATGTTATCTTAATGTAATGCACACCTTTGACTGCCTTGTTGTGTTTAATGCATAAAGTAGTCTCAGATACAGGTTCAGGAAGAGTGGTGAGATATCCCACACGGTGGGTACAGCTCTGGACTAGCAAGTACTTCATTTCAATATTTACAAAGATATTGCTGGACTCTGCACCAGTCTTATCACTTTATCTGAAGCATCCTGTGTATCACAGCTCACGCCCTGCTGCTGTGCTCACACAAGCAAATCTCAAAGAGTCTCCTAAGGCATTTTGCTTATGGAAGGAGTGCAGAATCAGACTTAATTTAGGATAGAGAACAGAATACACACTGCACCTTAAAGTGAAGATTTGATTTTTAAAATAAGGAAGTAATTTATCAGTAAAGCAGCATGGAAATTATGCAGATGCCCAACCTTGTTCTGATCAAAGCCAAAAGGAGTTTAGTAAAAGGTGGCAGAATTGGGCCCAAGTCTAAGATGATTCGAGACCCATTTTCTCTTGTAGCAGTTACTGGAAAGAAGAAAGCCTGGGGTTTTTTCCAGGAAAAAAGGCATGTTACTCGCCTTGTTCTCAGCACCTTGTCTTCACTCCAGTAAGTCTCTGGCCATCACTTTTAGAATCCATGGGGTTGCCCAAGCTAAATGCAGGGAATTATAACCGTGAAGTTCAAAGTCCAGCTCTATTAGCTTTCAAAGGAGCTGTTAAAAGCAGGCGTCTGATGCGCCAGGAGTGGCAAGACTTGCATATAAACTGAATCTTACAGGAACGAGCACTTGTGGAAGTCAATGGGATTACTCACAGTGCAGGAAGTTAAACATCTGCATCCATCTCGGGGAGCCTCATGCAGAGTACAAACACCCTTAATGCTGTGCATTGCTGAACTTCCTTGTAGAATTTCCAAGCTGGCAGAGGTGGCCTTTCACTAAAACTCAAGAGTGGGGCCAAAGTTGGATTTTGTACAGCTTAGCCTAACCCATAGATGCTTTTAAAAGGGACCCAAAAGAGCTGATGCAAGCAATTAGCCGAGAGTTGGGAGTGCTTGTCTTTCCAAGCCAGTCTGTCCCTTCTGGTTCAGATTTAGGAAGGCTTTGTTAATGCACAATTAGTAGTTCTTACAGGCCTCTCCCCTCAGTAATAAGACAATGCAGTGTTTGGTACAGAGGATCTGAATTGCAAAGCTTTACCTGAATGTTGTTATTATGATTTTAGTGCTCTTTGCCTGACACCAGAGCAGAGCTGCTCATTGCTGGGTGACCCCGCCCCCGCAAAGCAATCTGGGTTCACCACAATAATTGAACCCTAAGTTCAACTCCAATGAATAATAACCGTGTGTTTAGACAGGGCTGTGTTAAACTGACACAGCATCGAGCCCTCTTCAAGCCTCCAGAGAAGAGGGGTTCCTGAAACAACACAGAAGATGCCCAGTGGGAACAGTTCTGCCGACACAACCATGCCTGGAACCCTCAGGGGGTTCAGCCATCAGGGAACAGGTCCTTGAGGATGTGCCAGGGTACAAATAGCTTTGGGAAAACCACTACAGGCTGAAATCCTACCACATTCCCCAGATGTCAGCACCCAGGTGATCTTTTCCATTTAATACAAGATCTGGCTGATTATTCAATTCAATTTGTTGTGCAAGAAAACCACAGGCTACAAAGTCAAGTGAACTCTCAGCATGTCAGAGGCTCCTCTTAGACTGAACTGCAAGATGTCCAAGCAAATATTTCCCAGGTCAACAACAAACTCCAACAGGCTCTGTCCCTGGAAGTGTTCAAGGCCAGGCTGGACAGGGCTTGGAGCAAACTGGTCTAGTGGAAGGTGTCCCTGCCCATGACACGGGGTTGGAATAAGATGATCCTTCCAACCCAAACCACTCTGTGGTCTTAAACATGCAACACTTTCAGAGAATTGCAAATACTTTGCTGGCTGTTAGCCCCATTTAGATTTTGTCAGAAATAAACTATTGTCAATCAAGATATCTAATGATTTTTTTTGCTTGTTTTAAGAAACTGAAATGTTTATAGTTAATTTAATCCAAAGTTTTTTAGAAAGAAAAGCATTTTTCAAGAAAACAAACAGTTGAAAATAAAAACAACCCCTGAGATGTTTCAATTTTTAATTACAGTAAAATAAGGAGTGATAAATTAGAAAAGCTTTGATGTTCTTCATAGGATTTGAAATTATTCTGAAGTTAAATCACATTATGTAGTGATGATCCCTCATTGTCTTCAAGATATTATATTGGAAAATTCCTTATCACCTGCAATTGGAACAGAACATCCTCAGTCACACCACAGCCACTGTACTGACTGAAAACTTCTAGACTGAGTTTCAACAACCAGGTTCTGTTTAGGACTGTTCTAATTATTTCTAATAGGTGCATTTGTTTTCTAATGTAAAAAGGTATCAAGCACATGTGACTCTTCTAATTTGTAGGAAATAGCTTCAGACCCCAGGTTAGTTCTGCACCAGGACACAGCCACAGTCTTGATGGAAAATGGGTAAAAAAAAATCAAACCAGTGTGTTCACAAAACCAGCTGACCTTTGGAAGAGGAACTAGGAAATGCTTCTTGAAGTTGTCACTTCATCATGAAGAACATCAAGATGTGACATCTCACATTTCCTACGTGGACAGCACATAGGACAAGAATCTTGGATGCCCTCCTTGGTGAGGAGCCCAAGGAGATCCTGGTTCCTCAGAAAAACTAAAGGCTCAGAGAAGCAATCATGGAAATAAATGCAGACAAATTACTTTGTGAGTAAAGGCAGTATAGAAAAAAACTGACCAACCCTCCCCAAAAAACTTCAGCACTGGAAATGTGATTTCCTGAGATTACCAGGATACATTGACTCAGTGTCTGCACTTCCAAAACACTGCACAGTTTTGAGCACCCACACTGGGAGTTTATGAGCACAATGCAGTGATTTACCTTTAACCAACTTTAACTAGACAATTCCTCCCATACTTGGATGGCTTCACAGCAAAGAAGGAGAAGGAAGGCAGGTCTTCACTCCTCACTGAAAATACAACTGCTGGCAGGACCAGGTGGGACTCCACCTCGCATTGCCAGCACAGTCCCGCCCACTTCAAAGCACAAACTGAAGCTTTTCAGCTTGGTTCACCATGATGAGGAATCTAAAAGTGTCTGTCCTTAGTGGCTCAACAAGCCATGGTTCTCCACTGAGGGCTCCTGAGGAGACTCTGCCAGGCCCAGAGCATCTCTGTCACACCTCACTCACTTCAAACCACAACTCCAAACCTCAGGAAGCTCACTCCATATGCCACCTCACAGAGAATTTTTCTTCACGCTTTTATGCAACCCCATAGGCATCCAATGCACTTAGTCATACAATTAAGCGTGATTTTTTTCCCTGAAACCAAGCTTGATTGGTGAAAATGCAAATAACTTTGAAAATTGCATTTCTGTGCAACAGATGTTATTCTTACTGTGTTCAAATACTTGGTTGAAATATAAAGCCTAATTTTCTAGGGAAAAAAAAAGGAAACATAACAGCTTCCAACAGCAGCAAACTGTGATAATGAAAGTTCCATAGCATGCGTCACTGGATTCCATTTTGGAACTGTATAATGCACAGTGGTTTTGTCTCATGATTACCAAAGAATGAATGTCACCAATTGATTTTATTATTATATTAAGACTCCAGTCACATACAAATTCAAATCCATGACTGAAGACCTGCAGATGGGATATGACCACCTTTATTCTGGCTCTCTTAACGATCTTTAAGAGAGTTGCATCTCGCTCTAGTAATGCAGGGTATCTGCAAAGACTAGCTTCTCTATCAGACACCATTACTTTTGAAACATTACAAAAAATTGTCTGCCTAGGATTATCCCATTTTAATTTTTAAATAAGCATAAAAAGAATGGCAGATTATCACAAAACAGAATCCTCTCTTTAAAATGAGAAAAAAAAAAAAATTGAAAATCCAGAGAATAATAGGGAAAACAATCCTCCTTTGTCACATCTCCTTTCCATCTTTGCATGTCAGTGTTGGGCTGGGAAAAGCCTGGCCAAAGCCACTTGGTGCAGATGAGCACTCAGGACTTCAGATGTGAAAGTTAATTTGAAAAGACAGAAGTTGACAGTCTATACAATCAGTTATTTAGAGATCTAATTGAAATTGCTGATACAAGCAGCCTGTCACACTGTATCAAGAAACTTCACTATTAACAAAAATCAATAACAAATCAATAAGATTCAAGTTTAATATGTACTCTAATAACAGTAACAAAGCACCAGTAATTTACAAGCAAGATGCTGCTTTTGCCAGGTTTCATCTCTGGATTTTGTACCACGTATGGAGTTCTTTAAATAACTGTGCTTGAAAGAAAAAAACGTGTCTGTGTGTATATATATAAAGAGATGAGAACTGTGCAGCTCTGTCTGCAGCTAATTAGCATCCTGGATGTCTCCACAGTGTTGACTATCTTTTCTCAGATATAAGCAATATCTGGGCTTCCGCATTATTCAAATGAGGCAAATGCTGAACATGTCTCTTACTTTTACGTTCTGCTGAAGAGGGATGTCTCCTCTGCAAAGGCAGCTCCAGACCTGCAGACTCTGCTCAGGTGTGTGACACAACCATAAAAGTCAACAACAGAAGTAAATAAAAAACATGGGCTACCATAGAAGATACTGAAGTGTTTATATGTGCAAATAAAATACTGATGTTATGTTACTTCTGTAATTTCTCATAGCCGTGACACTGCTACTGTCACAAATGCTACACTTTATAGTTCCTGTTTTGCTTCATCCTCACACTGTTTTATATTCCACAAACTTCGGTGCTTTTGGAAAACTGAAAAGCACTGCAAGAAGGAGTGAAATGCTACATTGAAAAAAAAGTCAAGCGCAGACACATTGGTTTGCCTGGAAATTCAGATTTTTAGGGATACTTTCTTGCCATTCCCAAACACCTTGAAGCATCAAAACCCCTGCACTGACACGCTCCTAAAGTTACTATTTTGAAAGTTAAGATGATTGTTGCAGTTTCCAAAGACCAGAAAAGCATTGGTTACCCTGCCTTGATGGAAATTAGGAGAATTAAGACACTGGGTCCTTTAAGCTTGCATTTTCAAGGTTAGAAACCCAAAAAATACTGGTTGCTCAATCTATGAAATCTTTGCACCAAAGCATAAAAATGTGAAAACACAGTTGAGTGGTGTGGCAAAAGGAATTCAGCTGGATGGTCACTCCTTGTGAATGCCATGGCTACTGTTTCCTGTGCTGTGTAACCAATAGGATAGGAATGAGACTGGTGGAATCTCAGTTTTTGGGATTTTTTCCCACGTTAGCATCACTCCCCTTCAGTTCCCCAGCAGATGACAAACCCATGCTTGAAGGAGGGAAAGCTAACTTTCATTCCTTTATTGATCTATCAGACAAGAACTTAATCAATCTTCTTTATAAGCTATTAAAGCAGAGCAAGAGAAATGAACTCACCTGATACATTCAGCATTGATTGCTTCTTTCTAAGAAGGGAATGTCAGCCTTATCTGCGACTACAGCTGTGATTCAATTTCTCAGAAACAAGTTTTTCCCCTCATTAGCTCCCCAGAAATAGTGCAATTAAAAATGTATTTTAGACAAAATAGAGAATATAATCAAAATTAAATGAACACCACTTTCATTTAAGTTTCATTAGTTAAGTATGTTCCAGAGAACACTGAAACCATAAGATGGGGTCTAGTTAAGGAAAATCTTTTAATGAAACATAAGCTGTGACCCCCCCACCCCATTACTCATTTCAGTGGAAATTCTGCATGCCAAGCAATTCTGGCATCCAACAAGAGGAACTTCCACTGTACTGGACCTATCAAAAGAAACAAACAAACAAAGAAGCAATCACCCTTACTACAAGATTGACTTTATTCAGAGGATTTTCAATACTCAAATTATCATTAGGTCATCTTTGCAAGAGCTAAAAGATTCTGATTTGCTGAACAGTGCCAAAATATTTTTATTAACAATACAATCTTCTATTAGGTACATCCGTGTCCAGAGGAGCTGCAGTCAAGTCCTTCTTTTGAAAGTATCCCCATGACTCAACAACTAAACCACTTTTTCCCTTTATTTCCTTGCCTAATCCTCCCCTTAAAGGAATTTAAGGGCTCTAGGAGGGTAGATGGGTCATGGGAAGTGTAGTTTACAATTCCAGAGCCAAATTCAGAAGGGAGGAAAGCTGCTGCAAACCACAGCTCAGTTACAGGTCTTATCACATCTGTTTTCACCTGGTGGTGTAGCACCACAAAAAGGAGGAAAACCAATGCGGAAGTGATTGGAGAACAACAAACAAAACATTTCTATTTCATAAAACAAACTGCTGAGTTCTTTTGGCAAGAGGAGATTTTGATGCAATTAAATTTATTTGCAGGTGTTCACTTTACCAAACATTATGATAGTAAGTAGCTTTCACACCATTTGAAATGAGACCAGGGATTAGAATCAGGATTCCCACTGGAGAAGAGTTGGGAGTTTTTCCTTGCTTTGCCAGGATTTAATGCACACACTCCCCTAAACACAAGGAGTTACCCCTATGAACGCTGCTGATCTCCCAGTCCAGATAAAAATGAGCCCTTTCTTTTGCTACACTGTAGAGAAGAGCTTTCCTTTACTACAAACAATCCTTACCAGGCAAGGCACTTGAGCTGGGAGAAGGCACAACTGCCACATGTCAACAAATCTTCCATGAATCTCAGATGGAACAGAATGGAAAGCATTTTGCCTTGCCAAGCAGTAAAATAAAAACGTTGATTTTGAGCTCTTTTATTTTTTTTCCTTTCACTGGAAGGGAAAAAGCAGCCTTTGCTATTAAGCGTGTCTATTTTCATGGGAAATCCTTCCATTTGCAATATCTGCATATCATGTTTAAATATCTCCCTCAGGAAGATATACCACTTAATAATGCTTCTGTTTATTTATTGCAAAAATCAAGAATAGCTGGAAGTCCATTATGAGAATCTTTTAGCAAATTTAATTAATTTGTAATTAATTTTATTGGTATTTATGAGAGAAATCTTTAATCAGCATAATTTAGGCTGAAAATTACAATATTAACTAATATTAATTAAACAACAATGTAATAATTTCAATAGTTTTAATTATTTTTAGATTAAATTACCTGCTAGTCAATTCTACACTGCTTTTGAAATTAATTAGCCAACTTAAGTATGCTCTGTATCCACTGATCTACCAAGGGTAGAACATGATGTCTAAACAAGGCAAGAAACAGTCCCTCCAAATGTCAGCTGGGTTGTCACAGTTAAAAAAACTACTACTTCATCCTAATTTTAAATAAAACCTGTTCTATTTGAAGTTGGTGGCACACTGCTTTTTAATCCTAATTTTAAACGAGCTGTGTTCTGTTTAAATTTATGGGCAAGTTTTCAGGTAGTGCAGGGTCTTGGATTTTAGAGTTGCCTTTCCTTTTAGTCCCTTTCCAGCTTGCGGCTGTCTCACCTCTTATTGATAGAGCAGAGTCAGTGTAACCTTATTAATTTTCATGTTTGAAGTGAAAAGGGGCAAAAGAGAGGCACTTCAACTCCAAACTTAACAGGAGCTCCTAAATACTGCAGCACACATGTATCTATCAGGTTATCACAGGACATGTCCCCCATACAGAATAATGAGTTTTCATGGAGCTAGAGCAGCCCTTCTTTCTCACACAAAGTCTGCTGAACAGGACAAACTCAGGAAAACAACTGTCCCGTTTTTCAGCAGGCCCTTAATGGGGAAAATGTTGTATATCATCTTTCCACCTTTGGACTCTCCTTGGAATTTTCCATGAAGTGAAAAAACCAACCCTGCAAGCAGAGTGTTTCTTCTGGTTCCTCATACTTGGAGTTTCACTGTGGTAATACTGTGCCTCTCACCGTCTATATCCAGTGACAAAAGAACAAACCTTGCTGTGTTCAGTGCTTCCCTTCCCAAGCAAGGCTGTGATTTTATCCATGAGGAAGAGCACAGCATTTGCAGGGTATGGATCCATCTGCACTGCTGGCACTGAGTTGGGTTTGAACCTTGGCCTCCTACGACATCAATATCACTTTCATTGATCTCTGGGTCACCCAGATGAGGACCAGAGTGAGTAAATATTTCACTCTTACAACAACTTCCATTCATCTGCTTATACTTCAGGCGTGGAAATCTGCTGACAGAGAATTCTTCAAGTGTTAGCCACAATTCTCAAAAGCAACCAGTCATTGGGGAAGCTGAGTTTTGTGTGCTGAATTTGGAGGTCCTTGAAGGGATAAAAATTTAAAGGGCAGCTCTGCACACTCTGAAACTCAGGCTGGAGGTTTTTTTTCTGTTATAAACAGGTTTGGTCATGGCAAAGCTGTAATAGATACAGAAAGCAGAATATAGAAACAAAGAGTGCCCAAAAAATGAACCATAAAACAGTACATTATCTGGCAAGGCAACTGTTACTTCCTTCAGAATTCCTCAATAAAACACCTCCATGGCCTTAAAGGAATTATACAGAATTAGTCTGATGAATAAAGACCAGGTTTTCCAATGTATTTGAGCAACTCTAGTTTCTTGGGTGCTTTGAAAATTTTTACTGTGTATTTATTAAGACCTTTAAATTCCTAAGAATCTTAGGAAATCTCTTTTGAGTGTTGCAGGACCCGTATTATTCCTCTGAATGTAACAAAGAGACCTAAAAAACATATAGGATGTTTTCCAGGAAAAAAATTAAGCCCAAAAGTTGACCTTTAAACAGAAACTGGTTTTGGTGCATAGGGTCAGGTTGGCACTCACAGAGTTAAACTGACTAAGTCTACAGCAAAGGAAAAAATATTAGCATTGCTATCTGTGTAAACTACATTAGTAGCAAGACTGAATTATCTTCTGAATTATTTTATTCCAATTATATTTTGATATAATTCAAGGTCTAGTGATTTTTTTAATGTTTGCAGTCCCCCAGTTTAATACCAGAAAAGCAATCAGTCATTTCCTTCTCAGACACCAAGTGGTTGGAATAGTTTTTCCATTCATTTGAAAAAAATACAATCTGTATTTGCCTTTAAGTATACATTAGATGACTACTGTAAGTGATTTGTAATTGTTTTTAAATAGTTGAACTTATTTTAATATGTATTTGCAGTTATATAGTTATTTAAATGCTCATGTTATCAGCAGTTTTTTTGGATTAACAAATTGTTCATTCATCTTTAGGTTTTTTAAAAAGGGTGAATAGGAAAAAGATTGAAATGTGCTTTATTAGAGCACATTTTATTATGTTGCTTATTAAAAATTTCCTCTGTAACAACTGGTAATATAAAAAGCTGAAAAAATACCTAGAAAAATATTCAAAATGATCCATTTGGAAGTCCAGCACTCCTTGTATGTGAAAAGGCACTACAGCTCAAGACCTAGGTTTTTCAGTCGTTCACTTTTCTGAGTGTTCAGAAGTTCCTCTCGATATATACAAAGGTACATTCATTCTCCTAAAAGTCTGATTTTAAACCAGCTTAATTCAGCACTGAACAGCATCTGTTTTCCGAGGGTTTGTGCTGCACATCCTGCCCTAAGTGCAGGTCTAAGCAATAGAAGGGTTTCAGTGTCACCCAGAAAGCTCAGAACGGAGGCTCAGCATGGAAAAGCCCCATGTCAGGGCTCAGCCACCCCATCTCAGCATGTTCCTGCTCCTGAGAGGTTTCAGTAAAAATGAAATTGGTGGGAAGGCAAATCCTAAATACAAACAGGACAATCTAGCAAACATCTCCCGTTCCTCAGGTCCTCATAACTATCCTCCACCAGCAACCCTTCCATTGCCAAAAAAATCTTTGATCCAATCCAAAATTAAAAAGCAACTCTCGTTTGAGAGTTACTATGCAATAAAAATGGCGCATTATTCCATTATGAAATTGCTTAAATGTGTCCAAGCAGCAAGTGGTCAAGGATAAGATAGCCTGGCTGCTCCAGTAGGTCCAGGCACCTCATCCCCTACTGCTTCATGCAGTGGGTATTGGAAGAAACACTTGAAGGAGTAGCCTGATGCAGACAGAGTGGGATTTTAGGAAGGCAACACATTTTATTTCTTAGTGCTGTGAAGAAGCCCAAGCTCACTGACTTGCAGAAGCCTTCCACAGCCTTATTTATTATCCTCAGCATTTGGAAATGGAAGTGGTTTTGTGGGATCAAACACAGGTCATTACTGCCTAATGGCCATTTGTTAGTCTATACAATTTGGTAGTTCCAGGTCTGACTCCTAATGGATGTTTGCCATTATTATTTATCAGCAGCAGAACACCTGACAACACTCTTAATGGCTTTTTCAGGAGAGAAGTGAGGGCTGAATGGACCAAGGAGGGAGCCCTTTCAATCTGAGTGCTGGTTTGTCCAGCAAGGGCTGGAGGCCTCTCAGCCAGGCAATGGGGGAAACAGGCCTCTGGTTGGACAGATTAGTAAGAAAAATTGTTTAATCTTATCTTAACATATGAGGAAAAAGTGGGTAAGGCTGCACTGGGAGTCAATCTGTACATTTACACAACACAACCTCCCACTCCAGGTTAATTTTCAAAGTTGCCTTGACACCTGTCTACAGCTCTGCAATTATTCATTTTGCCTTATGCCTTCCTTCATCTCCAGGAACTATTTCCATCTATTTCCTAACACACTGAGCTTCTCACATGCATATCCTTGATCCCCACGCTCATTTCAGACATGACCTTCTGCAAAATTACAGGGTATATGTGGAAATAAAGAAGGCACCCCAAAGGGCACTCACATAAGCACCTCCAAATTGATCACCATCTGTTGCACTAGCAATTCGAGGTACCAATTATCCATCTTCTTTGTTTCCTTTTTCCTCATGTACTTAAATAGTGGAGTTGGAAGAGAAGCTGGTTCCAGCAGACCCACGGTATATTAAAAATTCATCTATTTTGGAGAGGTCAAGGTACAGCCCCCAAGCCAGTAAAACACCGCCAAAAAGAAGAACTAAACAACAAGCTGCAGTCTTCATTACTCTCACTACTTCAACTATTGATTAATTT
Organism: Hylia prasina; assembly: GCA_013397195.1. Lineage (NCBI taxonomy): Eukaryota > Metazoa > Chordata > Aves > Passeriformes > Sylviidae > Hylia > Hylia prasina. Next base: position 697,018 of record VYXD01015747.1, on the reverse strand, counting down.
TGATTAAAATGTATGGCTAATTGTCTTTTAACATTTAGCAAGTGTGCATTTATCTAAATATTACAAGATCAGATGACACTGGATATGATCATCCGAAGCATAACTATTTTCAGCTCATTTTTGAGGCTCACATAATTTTGTAAAGAAGCAGTTTGGAACAGAGGGCCCTCCCAGGAATGTGTGCACAGGCCCCTGCCCATAAAATCCACTGGAGCCTCCTTCCCTTCCAGGCTAGAGAGCAGGCAGGCATCTCCTTCGAAGAGCTGACCAAACACATGCCCTTCCCTGCTTTTCAGCACACGGCAGATATGGAGTAAGCTGCTGGCTGAAGACATGGAATAGCCCTCACCCAAACCAAACGTTTTCTGCCTGGAAGCAGAACTGTGTGAACAGCCATATTCTTTTTTTTTGCTCTGTGCGTATTTTGGGAAAACCAGTATTTTTAAGAAGCTGCACAGTGATAAGAGCCACCAGGAAAACAAAAACCAGAAAGCAGCAATAGCAAAAATATTAAAATGGGGGAAGAATTCTCAAAATTAAGAATAAATTTTGAGAAACAGTTGTGGTAATTTTTTTTTTTTAATGTGTGATGTGGCAATTTAATTGAAACACTTCCATTTAAAAATCCCACCTTAAAATCTGTTGGGATTTTAAATTTTGGGAAGCCTAACTTCTCTGATATGGAACTCCCTTGATTGCAGCTTGAGTATGACATTCCCACTTCCGGTAGGATTAACAGCACACTAATAAGGCAAAACTGCTCCTTTTATTGTGATGACTAAAATTCCTCTGTAGCCAACAGCCCAACAATACTGGCATGTGGCTTAGACATTTGTTGATTGAATACTGTATGTTGTCCTGGAGGCTTGTATACAAACAGGAAAAAATTTAGAAATATGTTGTTATCAAGTGAAAGGTTTGGTTAAGAAATGAAGTATTTAGTAAAAAAAAGGTTGTTATGGGTCCGCCATCTTTCAGGTTAAAAGTCTAGGCAAGGCATGCATTCTGTTTACACACAAACACATTATTGATTTCTAGCAGTTCATTCATTTGCATAAAAAATCTGTATCTAAATAGGATCTTCAGTTTTAAGCCATATGTACTAAGAGCTTGACAGACTAAATAGTATTTAAAAGCGTATTCCTTACATACGGCAAAATGGAAAATATTGAAGTTCTGCACTGCAGAAAACAGAAGAATTTTAACAATGCATAGGAAAACGCATCTGTTAGATTTTACCTGTTCTTGAGGCACCAGAGCTGCACACTTGAAATGCATCTCCTTTCAACAGCTTTGTACATTTTGTACCATAATATCACTTCAGACATTTGTTTGAAGGCAAACAGCATCTCTGTTTTAGAAGCAAAGCCATTTAAATCCCATCCAGACCCAGATTTTTGCATCCAATTCCTACTGCGATGCCTACAAGTTTCCCTGGTACAGAACAAAACAATGCTGCTCTACAGACAGACATGTACAGAAAACTTTAAGAAAATGTTCTAAGGTAAACAAATGAGGTTAAAGAGAACAGCAACAGAGACACCCTCAAGATTTATTTATTCAAAACAATAGTTTATCATCTGTTCCTACTTCTGAGCCACATATGTGCACACTCCAGAGTGAGCAGAGGGGACGGCAAAACACAGTTGCTGCAGTTTGCTCTTGGCTTCCAGGAGACCTCTAAAGTTTCCATCCTGGAGACAGCACAAACACAATCACAGAGAGGTGCCAGGTTCAGAGCTGAGGTCTCCTCACTACTGACTTGTTCTTGGCCCTTCCCCTCCTGGCTTTTATTAATCTGAGGATTCCCAAACTTAAGCTTTGAAACTTCATTTCAGCGAATGTAATGCAATTTTCCTCTCTCTCCTATTGTTCTGTCTTTTAAAATCTTTTGCAAATATGCTACAAGGCACCGAAATGAGGGGTGGCACAGCCAGCCTGCCTTTGGAGGACGCTAACATGGACCTATGTGACAAGGTCTGTATCAGAGAGAGACAAAATATTGCCGGCAACAGCACTGGGTAGGGACTTGTTTTAAACTGGAATGAAGAAAGTTGCAAAGAAGACGAGTTGAAATAAATGAAAAATGCAAAGTTAATGGGGGATCCCAGGGTGTGCAGCCTTTCTGAAATTAAGCTACATTTGCAGACACCTGAAAAGTCCTAGCAAAACAAATGTCCCTCAGAACCTGGAAAACCTGTCCTTTGGTAACCCAACTATGCCACCAGCAGCTCATTCCAAGCAGCTGAAGAAGTGAGCTCCACTGCAGAAATGAAGCAGCTGTTTACCTGCAATGAAAGGCAAAGCTGTCGTTTTGATCTATGAAAGAGAGTTGGCTGAGAGGAACAGATTGTGTTAGAGCTGGGATGAACCCTCAGCTAACTCACTCTCACTCACATCCCTGTGTCAGCTGAGCCCGAGTAACTCCAGTGGAATGGGAATATAGAAATGTGAGTGGCACCAAGATATTAGTCAGAATTCCACACTGTCTCACTTTACCCTCCTAGGAAGAGAAAGAAACACTCACTACTAAGAGAGAAAGAAGCTGACCCCATTCAAGGACCTTCAGGTCCATCCCTGCAAGATTCCTCAAGCAAATCAAGAAAACCTTTATGGATACTTTACCAGTATTGATCTAGAGATCAGCTGCCTTAGAAATAATGCTGTGTCTGTATCAGAGCCAGACCTACACCCAGAGATGTGCAGTGAGAAAAAGACACAGGAGTTCATTCAAACAGAGCCACTGTAAAGCATGGATACGAAGGAATAAAATAAAACTGAAACTCTCACTGTAACCTGCCATAAATAAATATTCAGAGGGTTATATGTCTGTTCTATGCCACAAAACTATCATTAATTTCAAACACACCACTCTGTTCAGTGCCACTTAAGTCCCTACTACTGACATGCCTGATATTCTTTCAAATATTTAAACACTGGGATTTCAAACAAATCCATTGAATTTCACTGGAATTTGGGCAGTCATATTCTTTAATTTACTTTCAATGTATGAGTCATAACTCCCTAATATTTAAGTATTTTCTGTCATTTATTAACTCTAGAAATACTTAAGATATAACAGAGGGGAAGAAAGAAAAAAAAGGGGGGGCAGGGGGGGAAGAGAGATAAAGAAAAAACCCATCCAGCAGGTTTTAGATGACCACAGCAGCCAGTGTGTAAGAGCAAGCACACAAGTTCCTGTTTAGGACTGATCATATTATCGACTTTGGAAGGATTTACAGGTCTCTGCTCGTGTTTCTGTACCACATTACATTACATTTATGTGTACCATTGCCCTCTACAGGATGGAATTCGGGATTTATGTAAGTGTTGCAGTTACTTTGCTTTCTAGGAGCTCACAAAGCAGCACATATTTAATTCCAGAGGTGGAAGACTAATTTTATCACAGAAGGTTCTAGATTCCAGACCAGATAAAATATTCTGTGATATAAAGAACCAACCATGAATATAGAGTACTGCGTACACTGTGTAGTGATCAGCTGTACCAACACATACAAAATCATATTCAGAATCACCTCTTCAAAGCACAAATGTGATTTGTAAATACAAACGCAGAAAGCACCTTTATCTCCCAATAATGGCTTTCTTTCTATAATCAGTTTTTTATACAGGATGTGCAATAAACACTTTTGAATACCTAGATTATTTAAGAATACATCACAGTTTAAAAATATGAAATACGAAAAGCATTTAAAATAGACTAGAAGAACCATGCAAATTTTGATCTGGAATTCTGAGAGCACAGTTCTATCATTTTATTTCACCATTATTTGCATTTACAAAGCCACAGCAGTAATTTTGGTTACAGAAAAAGAAGATGGTTAACTTTTACATGATATTACTTACATAATAAGACAATATTTTCACTGAAAATCTGGCCTCTGGGCACACTTAGAATACTGGAAAAGGTCCACGGTGTAAACAAAACCCGGGGTATGTTTATAAGTACAAATGGACACTGAATGAGATCTCAGTAGAGCAACTGAGAAATTGTGGGACTAATTTAAAAATGGGCAAAATTCTTATGGAATTTCAGTCTTCACAAAGTATTTATCTCTGAACTTTAAAGTGCACAAAAATGAGTTTCAGCAAAAACACTCAGATCATCTCAATTTTTGTCATTATTGGAACTATCATGTCCCCAGTTTCATGTAATTTTCAGATTTCAGATTAAATCAAGGGATTTTTATAAAGACAGACCAAGGGGCCACTGCTTCAAATTAGTTGCTAATAAGGTTCCCTTCATTTAGAAATTAAACTTCATTGTGTAAACCTCATGCATTAAAAAAAAAAAAAAAAGAATGGATAGAGGTAGGCCCTCTAAAAAAGGATGAGATATCCTTATCGAGGCTTTTACCTGTGTCAGCTGTAGATGTAACTTTTTAAATTATTATTCATCTTCCTTTTTGTTAATTGCAGAAAAGCAGCAATATTTTTTATGGAAAGAAAAGTTCTTTTAAAAAGACATTTAGAAAAGCATTGAACAAGACATTAATAACAAACTAAAAGGATAAGCAGAATGGAAGTCTGAAAAATTCTATATTTGCATTATACAGGCATTGTTTTCATTCTTGGCACCTTATTTTTCATGTACATAAAGAGAACACAAGCTACAGCAGGGTGAGACAAAGATCAATGCTGAATGTATTACTTGGCATTGGTCAGACTCACTTTAATAAGAAAAGAATTGATCCATTAAGCGAAACCTAATTCTTGGCCGAAAATGGTTGAAATCTCTTCTTTATACTGCTAGCTTCATAAAGACCTATAATATTCAGAAGAAACAACTCAGAGCTGAGTTTAATAAGATTAAACATATTGCAAATATACTTAACAAGAATCTATCAAGTTGTTAATGATTACTATTAATATCAAACAATTTTTGTATAGAATTTTTTATTAGCGTGGTTGTAAAATACAGCTATGTGAAATGCAATATAAAAAGGGGTTTAGGTAATTTGTAACAGTTACTATTGCAGAACCAAAACCTTAACCTATAAGATATAGTAATTTATTTTATCAATCCAGTTTCTCATACAAGTGCAATTCAATTTGTAAAGTATTTAAGTGCCAGTCATTAACAGTGTATAGCAAAGTGCAGAAGGACAGCATCTACTATATGTGATTGTGTTATTCTATGTGAAGAGACTGCAAAATAAATTACTTTTCCTGTCAGCAAGGCTGGAGCCCTATTGTTAAAACACAACTTCAGATTTCTATGAACTGCTCTACAAAGCCCCGTTTCGTGGCTGCGACAGCTAAAAGCAGTCCTTGGTGCTGTGGGGACGCCTGTGCTGCCAGAGGGACACAGTGACAGTCACCTCACTCTGCCACTCCTCCCCTGAAAAGCAGAGACACAGCACCAGAGCCCAACCCAAAGCCTCTGGGAGGGCCCATCCTGCAGCACGGCATCGCTGGGATGCACCAGCGAGGTAAATCTCCACCTTGGGAATACATAAAAGAATAAGAGCAGGAATTCTGCTTCACCTAGGATTTGAGTGGAAGAGGACTGACCTGGAATCTCTTCAGCAGCGGTTACAATCCAGTTACAGTTTTAATTAAGATGACAATGTGGCAAAAATAGAAGCACACAAAAATCAAACCTTATGAATTCAGCAAAGAGAAATACTGAAACAGTGGGTGAGAGTGGATGGAAAACAGCACTGGAGGAAAAGACAGAGAAGGAAATGAAAAGTACCAAAAGTCAATTATTACATGCCCAAAGGTGAGATGTGCTGTCTGGCATCAGAACCTTGTGCGGTAAAATATATATTGGGAATGAAGAGAAAAATGAAAAAAACTTAATTTATGAAAAAGGCATATTTAAGGTAGAAAAATAAAGACAGGGAAGACAACCAGAAAGATTATAGCATGGAATTAAGGGACTGACATGCTGATAAAGAAGCAAAGGGGGAAAATGAAAGGAAAAGTTCACATAAGGTGAGGAAATTGTAAATAAAGATTTTTCTTCTTTTCAAGTACATAAAGAGCATAAGGTCACTGAGAGAAACAGAAGCACACCTATGAAATGGCAGATGGCAGTTTACTAACAGGAAGGAGAGACTGCTTGAAAATGAACTATTTTATTGTACATAAAACAAGGTTGGGACTGATGACAGGATCAGACATAAATTTCCTGGGGGAGGAAGGATAAACACCAAAGAAAATCAGTAACATGCCAGAACAGCTCATCAAGAAATTAGAAAGTCTGAAGGTTGACATAACTCCAGGAATAGACAGAATTAATTCAGAGCTGAGAAAGATATGTCAGAAGAGATAGAGAAATCATTAGCAGATATATTTAACACCTGGTCAGAATATGACCTGGACTCAGGACAGATTAGTGATAACCACTATCCAGAAAAATACAAACCCCTTGACTTCACAGCCATGTCAGACTCTTGAAACATTATTATTCCAGGAAACAATACCATTAGGAGTTTGTACAGCTGCAAGAGAAACTGCTGGCACAGCTCACCAAAGGGATATCAAGCCTAAAGATGCCCTCAGCACTTTTAAAAGAAGAATTACAAGTTACTGATCACAATGGAATATATGGGCACAGATTCTACGTTCTCTAGAAAAGCTTCTGCTACATTAATACATGGAAAACTCATTTACAAGGTCAGGAAGTGTGGGAACTATCAGTAAGATGACAGGGTATGTTACAAAGAGAAAAACTGGTCAGCTCACCAATGAAAATAAACGGGATGAAATTCAGACTGACTGAAGTACACTCAGAGAGACTGAAAATCTGGCAGAGCAGAAGTCTAGACAGATTCATTCAGTGTAGACAAATTTATGATAATAAAACCAACAGCAAATAACAAGCAAAGGGGCTCTACCCTTGGAAAGTGTTAAGTTCAGATCTCTCACATTGATGTACTTCTTTAATTTCAAATTTTTCATTATCTGTTCATAATGACACAGAGATTTCCAGAAGAAGTTAAAGCTAATACAGAATCTAAAAATAGGTTATTTTTTTTAAGAGCTTTCTAATTCACATTTCCTAGAACTGTCTCTCTCATCAGCCTGTTAATTTACTCAATTTTGGCAGATGCTTCTAACATCCCTCTCCAGACTTTTAAAATCTTGACTACCTGAGATAGCAGCATTTTGTCTGCAAATTCTGTTTAAAGTTCACCTGATTTTAAACCACAATAATGAATAACACATGCCCTAATCCGGTTCAACCACCTATCATTGGTATAAGCCTCAACTTTATCACTTTAGCCACAATTTTTGGACAGACTTGAACATTACAGAAGATTAGAGCTTAGATAGATTCTATTTTTCTTTTAAATGATACATGTTGAATTATACAAATCACAAACTACTTGCAACTGAATGCTCTTTTAGATCAGGCCATTTTTTAACTTCCAATTTTCTAGCACAGTAGCTGGTTTTAAAGGGAAATTAAATGATTACCAACATATTAGCTGCATGCAGTGGAATGGGGCAGTAATTGCTACAGAAGTGAGAAACTGACAGTTAAAATGGAAATGTAGCATGAGCAAAAGAAAAAGGAAGATGATTTCTAAATTTCAGCAGTCCTAGAACAGAATCCCCTTTACAGAGCAGGTGGGCAGGTAACATCTTCAGAACAAAATGGGGTGAGTGAAAAAAACACTTATACATTTAATCCAGATATAGTTACTGCCAATCTAGGAAATAATTTTTTCAACTAAACATTAGTTTACCTAACTCCAAGCCTTGATATATAAATTCTCTTATACCTGTGAGATGACGTGTTTTCTCTTTCACCTCCATTTTAGTTTTTCTGCTGTCTACTTTATACATTCCTCCCTAATCAGCCACAGCTGCCACTGGCCTCAAGGCAGGATGTCATTCAGTGCTACTAAAGTATTGCTTTGAAGCAGAAGGATGGAATTCATACCTGTTTGGTTGTTAATGCTTAAAGAAGCTTGCCACAAATTCCTTTAGAAAAGCAAAACTAGATTATCAAAATTAAAAAAAAAAAAAAAAGAAAAAGGTGTGACATTCAAAAGTACTCAGTTGGCCTAATTCTGTTAAAAGTTTGACTTCAACAGTTACAGAGTTAGGCCAGCATTGAGCACAGGAAAAGTCACTCCATACAGAATGAACTCTGGTAAATGCAGGTTTGTTTTTTATGACTTAACAGCTTGCAAAAGGAGCACACTGACAGCTCTCTGTTTCTCTACACAGCACGTCTCATCATGAACCAGTGCAGGACCAGCTTCTTGATGAAATTAAAGCTTCTCACACCTATCTTTTAGAAGTGAAGAGACTTTTCTCCATGCCTATCTAGCCAGAGGAGAAAGCTAGCAAGAAGGATATGAAAAGTGGGGAGTTTTGTGATGAACACCTTTAAAGCAGACTGATCACATAAGACATTGTATGGCCAGCTGACAGTCACAGCTTTTACCCACGACTGAGATGGAATAAAATGAAATTATATCACTAGTTTCTAGAAAACTTTTTGAATTTAGTGCCATATTCTCAGAGTGAGACAGTGATTGAAAATCTTCAGGGAGAAAAAAGAAACCACAGTAAGAAAACCCATAGAGACCCCTCATTATGACATCTGTAATTTCTGTCATGCCTTTGATGTTTCACTTACTGCAGTTTTTATGGACTGATTTAGTCCTGATAGGTGGAAAACAAAAATGAAAGCCCCAAATCCAGTAGTTATCACCCGCCCTTTGTCTTTTCAAATGAAGCTGTTAAAGCATTCCAGAAAAAGATCCTGGGAAGTATCACTGTGACAGAACACGTGTTTGCAGTGTATAGGAGGTAGAGGTGGGGGACAGGGGAAATTGTTAGTTAAAAAGACCAAATGAGGGAAAAAGGAAAAGAAAGAAATTATGGTAGAGCTAATAATAGGCCTGTTATACAGTGAATGCTCTTGCATTTACTCCATTTGAAATCTGGTACATGTTATTGTCTATTTTGCTTTTTAATTTTCAGCATGGTCTCCTTCAGTGGTGCTCATGTTGAACTCGGGAGTTCCTTGTTTCAAATTGTAGTGGAAACCTCATTTTGAACAATTTAGTCAGGCAATGAAGGAAAGCTGGAGGTAGTCAGGCAGCAGAAGTTTCTGCTATACCTTAGCATGCTGCCCTGATTATAGTGCTATTATAGTTTGCTGTTCATAGAAATCAAGGAATTTATGAATCATTAAAAGGGGCAGGCGATAGAGAAGCTATTATAATAGCACTCAGAAATATTACAGGAACTATCACAAAAGCTACAGTGTTAACACCATTGACTTAATATAAATTTGTGAAATTATGTGATAGCTTAGGATGTGGAAATGCCAAATTTTCAGCCTCAAACCAGTCACTGGCATGTGCACATTTTTGATATATGGCTACATCTGTATAAAACTGGTTTAGGGGTATCAAAAATGCACCAGAGGTCATTAAAAGTGCATGGTGATTGTGTAAAGACCCTGGGCTGGAGCTTGTGAAAATACAGGCTTGGGAATATTAATAACCTTATACTAAGTTCCTCATTTCCTTATTTTTGCTCAGAATTGCCCAGTGTATTAAAAGTGTATCAGGTGCCAGACATACCAGCCACTAATGACACCAGTGGCCAATTCCATGCACTCTCCATCTCTGAGAACAAGACTTCCTACTTTATTTTTTTTTTATTCAACAATGCATCCATAGAACAACAGTGAAGCATTTTTCTTTGAGTGTGTAATCATGTATTCAAAAGACTGAAACATTTGGAGAAAATCCTTATTCTGGTTGTGTGAAGACCTAATTTTTGAAAGTCTGACTTTTTGAACTTCAGATGCGCCTCCTGGAAACCTGAGCAACTCATAGTTAACATGCACTGCTACTACCACCAAAGACTTCTATGTTTGTATTGATATTTTTATTTTAGATGCATAACAAAAAAGCTACCAAGACCAAACCTACAACTATTTAAGGATTATCATTTCAGGAAATTCTTCAGCTGGATTTTAAAAATGGACATACTTTGAACAAAAGCGGTAGATATTGAACAATATTTAAGACCTTTCTTACATGCAAATAGAAAGGTCTTAAATACATATCTAATAAATATATTATAATTTTCTGTTATATCTGAAAGTTTGCTGATTTTTTTTTTCTGGTCTTTCTTACACCTATAATTTTAATTGACTGTTTAACTGACTCAATGGGAAAGAACCAGAGCTATTCTGCTCTACTGCTATGGGAAGTTCTCAGCCATGTTCATTTTGCCTCATAGGACACTTCCTGTTACTCAGTCAGCCCTTACCTCATCCCTCTGCTCAGTATTTTCTCAGTACCCTTTAAAATAAAGGATCCAGACTCTACACAAGAGACACCAGATGAACTGCACTAACTAAAGCCCAATTCCCCTTTCTCCTCTTTGAACTAGAGAGGCCTGGCAGTTCACTTAGGGGGTCGGGTTTGCAGGCCATTAGCACAGCTGGGAGCGTCTGCACAACACCTCCCGACACTGCTCTCACTTGTTAGAGCTGCAGCCAAACCTCTCTTGCTTTGATGGCCACTGAAATTCATCAAGTTCAGCTCTTGGAACACATTTAAGACAGAAGGAAAATAAGTATCTTGACCAGTCTGCACCGTCTTTTCTTGACTAATGCATGGGGGGAAATAGGCAAAATTCCTTGTTTCTATGTTACCTATATTACCTCCTTCCTAGGGCAGCTTGGCAAGGCCCTTTAGTTTCTCCAAGTCCCAATCCATCTACCCACAATACAGGACACCTTGCCTGACTGTGCTCTAAAGAGGCACAGCCACTTCAATATTATATTCACAGATTCTTCAATTTAACACGTTATAAAGGATCAAGAAAAATAGTATTTAAAGGCCACTCATCCGTGTCTTGCAGTGTTCCTCTGCAGCATCAAATGCAAAATGTTGGCCGGTATAGAAAAGACACTGCTGGCATTCAGACCGTAAAGAACAGCAAAGAAACTGTAGGAAGCATGTGGAAGGAGGTGTTCTCTACCTCAAAGGAGTCATTTAGTCCCTGACAGATCCCCAGTAATAGTAATCTGTAGTTTTACTCTTCATCCTAATAGCAGGGATAGAGGAATTTATACATACAGGTTTTCACAGTGTTTTGTCTCAGAAATATTTATCATTCTAAGAGGCAATAGATGACATTCCATAATGCTACCTCTTACTGTAGTTAACACTGCAGGGAAGAAATCTGTCTCTGTCCTCAAGTTCCATTATAATAAAAAAAGCAATAAAAGAAAACTAACAAGTGCATATAAAGTAAGTAACTATTTCTGACAAATATATATTCGTCATCATAGCTGCCAAGTGATGTAATCACTTGCTCTTCCATCACAATTGAGGACCACCACAAACCAGTAATAGTTAACAGTTTATTTTTATATAGCACATCACATTTTAATCTGAAAGCTCTCTGCAGAACAAGGGCAAGGTGGTGAGGGACACAGCCAAAACCTGTCCTACAGGCAACCTACAAAAGAGAGTCAGGAATTCAGTGCAAAAAACTGCCAAGTCTGAGATTTTAGTCTGTCTGGGTAATCTGTTCCAGCATTTGACCACCCCCCACATGGTAATTCTTCCTAAAACCTAATCAGAGTTTTCCCTATTGCAGCCCGTGTCCATTGCCTCTTCCCCTCTCACTGAGCACCTCTGAGGAAAATCTGGATCTGTCTCCTTAAAATGACACATCCTCTCCCATCACATACAGGAGGACAGAAATAAAGTCCCATTTTAGCCTCAAATGTAATTTTTCAAGAACATTCCAAAATACAATGTGAGACAACTTACTCTACTAAATTTATGTATCTCTAAAGGAGAAAGTGTTGTGTCAATCTAACTGGGATTTTAACTTTTCTTAGAAACGCTTCAGATAGGATTACTCATTGATAATTGATGAATTTAAATTACGTCTGACAATTAACAAAATTACAAGTGCAAAGTCCTGCTTATTGACAAATAAAATGTGCTGGAATCTGCCTGCACTCTTCATGTAATATTCCCTGTGCTGGCTCCCCAGTGGGATTTTTCACAATAAAACAAGCTGGTTTGTGCCCAAAATGCATGAGATAATAAAGCTTTCCCTTATAAAGCTTATATTGTACAACACATCTTGTTTATTTGTGTAAACTTATATTGTGCATTTGCGGATGGCTCCAACCTGAGGTCAGAATTCTTAAAGAACTGCCACAGTTCCATGAACACAAAATCTTTCCTTAGCAATAAAACGTCCCAGAACTCCTGGCAGCTGCTGTGCCTGCAAGGATGGATGTCATGCAAATCCAAAGGGCCAGGAGAAGGGAAAGCTCTCAACATTCACCTGGAGAAAAGCTGCAGATCCACAAAACCTTCAAGGAATGTAACTCTCAGGCACAGGGTGCACATGGAAAAGATGACAGCTCCTCTATGTTAGCTCAAGTGGAAAGCTTGGAAGTGCTACAAACCCAGCAAACGTTGATGTGTGTATATTTTAATGGGAAACAGAGCAGAGAAATGACACAGCAACTGACCTTGACAGTTTTGCAAGGGATAGTGCTTCCATGAAGAGCACTGGTTATTCCCACTGAGTGCCACAGGGCTGTCCAACAGGACACAGAGGTCCTCTAATTTTTTTATTTTTCAAATGCAAGAATTTGTTGCGGAGTATGCAAGACTGAAGCTGCTTTTAAATGTAAACCATTTAAATATGGCTCCTATATAACCTGAAGGTATTGCTCAGACTTTAGTTCTCTAATCCCACACCATCTTTTGTTTTCATTTGCAGGTTTCAAAGACTGACCAGTCAGGTAATGCAATTTATCTGTTTTACACAGGTAAAAAGCACCACGGAAGAGATAAGAGTTACGGTCCTGCTATTTAATCATTCCTTCTATCACCTTTGTAATTTTAACAAAGGATTGATATTGATATTGATATTGATATTGATATTGATATTGATATTGATATTGATATTGATATTGATATTGACTTTCCCTTTGGCCTTTAACCAAATAGCCAAATGTGTGCACTGGTATCAGTAACAACATCTGGGTGGCTCTACAGCAAAAAATAGCAGAAGTGTGTCTTGTTGAGGATTTTCTTTCCCTGTGAGACTCAATTTCTGCATATTTCACTTGACAAAGTCTTCTCTATTTCTGACCAGATATTTCTTTACCCAATTTGATGCTTTAATGCTCATTGTGAAGGAAAGAGAAAACCTTCAGCCTTTTACCTGGTATTTTCAGTCAAAATGTGTGACCAGGAACTGAACACCCTTCGAACCCTCATTAAAAAGTACCTGCATATTTCATCACGTTTATGGCAAGGATTAAATGGGGCTCCCAACAGCTCAGATTCTCCTAACTCCAATGTTTTAATGAAACCAACAGTGGGGATCAAAGGTTTCTCTCATACTCTGTTTCCTTACTAAATGCATAAGGTCCGGCTGAGCTAAATGTCACATTCTGACTTGCTTGATTTAGCCCTGCTATTTAGTAGTAATTATGGACAGAAGTCTCATTTAGGTGTATTGATCCAGTCTTTAACACGAGGAATAAATTCAGCAGCTGAGCTATGGAAAACACTGGATGAATTCTCAATTCATGGCTCTCCACAAAGAACAAAGGAGCAGCAACGCATTTGCTCACATGCGATTCCCACACACGTATGTCTGAAGTTAAACACACTAAAAAAAGCTTCTCTTCGGGGAGAAGCCACAGCATGAGCAACAAAAAACCTACGGCCCATAAATAAAGCCATGGAAGAGGAAGGTTCCAATCCTGCCTCCATGGAAGGCAGTATCCCAATTCAGGAAAGCATTTAATCATATGTTTCGGTCCATCAGAATTCATGAGAGTCCTTAAGTATGTGCTTATTTTTAAAAGATGCTTAAGTGCCATTGATTTCAAGTACATGTGTAAGTGCTGTCCTCAATATAAATGATTTCTGAAACCAGGGTTGATGGGAGTTTTATCACTGATTTTAATAAGAGCAGAACAGGAACTGAAGAATTTAAGAATCCTGAATGCTTATCCAAATTGAATGTCTGCATGACAATAAGGGAAGTATAATCATGGAATGTTGCATATTTATATTTCTGCTACCTAAGTAAAGAAATTCTGAAATTAATGAAAAATCCTAAGCTCCTCATGCTAACAAAAGACATTTACCACAAAGGGGTAAGAACTTCCCTATCTCTGTATCACCCTAAATTTTAAACTTTACACATATTTTCCTATTTTAGAGGTTTGTGGAGGGTTCTTTAAAGACTAACAATACAATTTTCTGGTAAATATACTTATTTTTTAAGTTATAAAAAAATCCATAATATAATTCTATGGGAGTTACCATAATAGACTGTAACAGCTGCTATGGTCTATTGTGTAAATAAGTAATTACAGAATTTACAGACTATCATGTAAATATGTAATTATGGACTTTTTAAAATGTGCATTATTTCCTCGATAGTTTATCGTTTAAATATGTAATTATGGACTTTAAAACATGTATTATTTACTCAGACTGCAACAGCTCCTTGGGACAGAGCTGTTCTGGCCTATTGGGTAAACATGTAATTACGGAAATTTTAAAAATATGTATTATTTATTTGCCAGTGCTGCTGTCAATACATCATGGCAGCCATTTGGAAGCGGGTATCATATAGTCAATATTCTGTCAAGTTTTCATTAGTCACTTGAAGTAATTCTCTGCATGTTCTGGCATGGTCCAAGGGAAGAAACACTCCTAAGCATGTGCTTCTGGTGTGGTTTAACCCCAGAGAAATCCAGTTTTGGTTCTGGGGGACTGTCACCCTGAATTTCTACAGCCTTCTGAGAATTTTTTAAAGCCTTCTGAGAATCTCTGGAGTTTTCTAACTTTTCTAAAACTTTTTGAATGCTTACATGCGAAAGTAGAGTCTTTCAAGGACTTTGTAGGAAAAACAATCGTTGTTTACATTCCTCTCTCAAGGAGAGACCTTTGATGGACTTTTGTCTCTGCCAGTGTGGATGGAGAGGTGGCAACTTCTCCCTCCAAACCAGAGACAATCCCTGGAAAACTATAAAAACCCTACTTGTGAATAAACTTTCTCTTTCCTGCCTCTGGAGCTCACTTTGTGTGCTGTGCCTTCATTCCATGTCCTGCTGTGACAGGGGACTGCTGCACAACAAGAACCCCAGTGCTGGAAGTGGGCCTGATCCCTGCAAACATTATTCTTCATCTCAACTAAAGCATCAAGGAAGGAACACCCACAGAACACAATCCATGGTGCCACTTTCAGTCCGATTTCTGTGCATCTTAAGCAGGAGACAGGTTGGAGCAAACAGTTCTGCGATTAATGAAGTATGGCATTTTTGTAATATACAGAACTATGAATTCCAGAAATGCTTCCAATGACAAGAAAATATTCTTCAAAGTGGTGGGAGAAACTTATTAAGGGGGTTTCACTCATCCAAGATGGAACTTCAAAGACATTATTATTCTGAAAAAGGGGTAATTACCATTACCATTAAATATTTATGTTTCTAAATTACCCATAGGTCCCAATCAGAGATGAATTCTAGGTGCTCTGCAAACATTTATGAATATCCCAACCTCAAAGACTTCACAGTTTAGGAAATATTTTCAAATATATTATACTCTATAGGATGCTTTGTAGAAGCAAAATGAATGTGGTCTTAGGCCAAAATGTATGCATTGAGTTTATGATATGCTGTGTCTGCATCTATTTAGCAATAATTCTAACATTTAAGCATGATTTCCCTAATAGACCACAGAAAAAAACAGAACAAGAATAACTTATTCTTGTAAATATATAGGACAGTTATGTAGCATGGGACTGTGTTACACTAAAAACAATTCTATCCTTACATTGGAAATAGGAGTGGAGCTGTCACCTACCTAGAATTATCTCCTCACCTAAAAAAGGAGAGAGAAGATAAAACCCAGAAAAGAAAAAAATATTTTAAAGATAAGGAATATTGCCATAGTAAGATATATTTATTATTCATTTTAACTGATGTCACTTTCTCCATGGTCTCCAAGCCTTGTGTAATAATAAAGCTCTAAGAACTGCAACTAAATAGAAAACAGTAAGAGTACTGAAAAAGCCAAAATAATTCCCATCCCGATGAAAGATGGCAGGGCACTGGCTGGAGTTAGACTTGAATCCAGCAAAGTCAGCTCAACCCTTTGGGATGGATCTGGACTAACCAGTGCAAGGCTGGAACATGACCTCTGAGGAGCAGGGGAGGAACCTGGGATTGCCAGGGCCTGAGAGGAGATGACTGGCAGAGATACAGTGAAGTTCTCCGGATACACGAGAAGACAGAGAGGAGTGAACAGACTCCTCTTTATGCCAAATTTAGATAGAACAAGTGGTAATGAAATTCAAGACACCAAGGGAGATTTAGGTCCATGGAGTACCCAGGAAGACCACAAAGTCTTTATGGTTTCTAAAAATGGAGTGAACAAACTTCCACCAATAATGGCACCGTTATCCCACCTCTGAAAAAGGAAGACAGATTCTCCACGTCTGTTCCTGGCTTATTTCTACAGGGCTTTTTGCTCCAGAACTGACCACAAGCCATAGACTCAGGCTTATGCCTAAAAAACCAATGAAACTCACTGCAATTTTACACGAAAGAAAGAAAGAAAAGAAAGAAAAGAAAGAAAAGAAAGAAAAGAAAGAAAAGAAAGAAAAGAAAGAAAAGAAAGAAAAGAAAGAAAAGAAAGAAAGGGGGAAAAAAAAAAAAAGGAAGCTGACTCATATAACCAAACAGATCTTCGATAAAGTCTAAGTAATGTGCATTTCAAGATCCTATTTCATATTAGTTCTCCTGAACAAGAATGTCCTGCCTCCTACCCAGAGTCTGGCAGCCCATACTCAAAGACAGCTCTGAGAAAGAGCTAGATTACACCAGGTTGTTTTGAACTGTGAGAAAGTGATGTGTGAGAACTTTCTTATCTCCATATATATACCACAAACATACATGTTATTTTCAACTGTAAAAAGGTCACAGTTTATTTCAGAAAGGTAGAAAAAAATCATTACATCCCAATCTATTGTTCACTTAGCAAGAGAAAAAAGCTGGCAAGAAAATGTATGGGAGAAAGGAACAACAGCCTGAGTAAGTGATAAATGTGGGTGTTGTCACAATGAGAACCCACCATCCACATATGAAACAGAGAAGCTGTGAAATCTCCAGCCATGACAAGGATTTTCAGCTCTCTGTGATGAGTTCCACTGACCATGGATTTTCTGTAATAACGAGCCTGGCTTTCTAATAGTAGTTGGAAATTGCTGTTCTCGGAATACTTCACCACCTGTGTAAAGCAGGCAAGTTATGTAGGAAGAGTCTCTGCAGGCTTGGAACCAAACACTGGGATTTCCTTCCAGAACCTGGGAATTTGCCATAGTCCTTGCTCTTCTGAGCTGTTTATTCTGGAGCTCAGCCTGCATTTGCAAGGTCATGCCAGATACTACTCGTCACACTGTGCTGCCTATGCGTGAAATTCTCATTTTTTGCAAAGCTCACAAATATATATTCATGTCATAGCACCTTAATGGCCAGGGGTGGTTGGAGCACTCCAAAGCAAGGGGGCTGCCCCACATGCTCTTAGTGTGGCAAAACAAGGCCAAGTGGGAAGTTGTCAGCTGGAGATTGGAAATTTTATGGGAAGGTTTTTGGAACTAGGTGGAGGGGAAAATACAGACCTTGCCTTGTGTGTTTGCAATTAGTTATGTGCGAAGTAGACACGCCAAAATGGGAAGCAGTGTCCATTTGGTAGCAGTAATTATTATTGTGAAGCCATTTTCAAGGTGGGATTATGGGCACTAAACTGCTGGGACTGGCTGTGCTGCCCATGCATTAAATCCTCATTTTGTGCAGACTTAATGAAAAAGATAGTTTCTTGTAATATGTTCTGTCTTGTCAGTTGCTCCTACACAGCACTATTGGGATGCTTTCTTTGTGCTTAATACATGCAGTGATAATTTTTTCACATGCTCTTTCTGTAAACGTTCCACCACAAAACATTCTGTTAAACTGGAATTAAGGTTGTAAATATGCATTAATAAGTTAGAGCAAATTCTGTACTAATTGCCTGCCCACGCAACCTCACTGCCATAGATGGAGAAAAAGCTGCTGAAGAACATTGCAAGCTGGGTTCTCATCCCAGAAATGTTATTCTACCTCCCCATACAGGGGTCTGACAGAGAAGTAAATTCTGTGCTGAAGTTTATAAGAAACACAAGCTCAAGTATCAGGAATGCAAGATTGCACTCCCACTTTACAAACATAAAGGACAGGATTGCAAAGGCACTTGTCAGTGGCCTAAATCTGGCTCTCCTTGGAGTAAATGCCATTTTCACCACTGGCAGTAGAACTAAGCCAGTAATCCCTCCTTTTGGAAACCCTATCCTGGGAGACATGAATTAAAAAAATCCTATCCTTTGTGATTCGAATTAAACAAAACAGTGTGGGTTTCTTTTGTTCTCTCAGCTAACCTCTTTGTACAGTCTCATCAGCCTTTCACCTACAGTTACATCACAGGATGAACCACACATCAGAGGGATCCCAAATTTACTTTCTGTTCCAGCCACATAAAATACATTCTACTGTCAAAATTCTCTGCTAATTCCTTCAGGAATCAGTCAGTATTATTTTCCCTCTTTGCTCTGACAGATCTGTCTATTCCTGTGGCTGAATTTTTTTTTAATTCCATTTCATAAGATCATATTATCATCAACATATTAGGAAAGAGAACAGTTATCAGAGAGCAGGCAAATCAGATAATAATTAACAGAAAATTAAATAACAGTAATTAATAATGATACCTTTCTCTGCATGATAATACAAAAATTCACAATGGTGTTGTGAAGCTTGGTTTATTCCTACCTGTAATTTACTTTGAGGTCTTAGAATAAAAGATGCTTAGAATTGAAAAATATCATTATTAGCATAAAAATGAGGTATGTTCCATTTATTTTGTGTATTAATTTAGTAGAATATATTATTACACAACTTTATACTGTAAGCACAAGGTCACACAGGATATGACTTGTCACACTGTGTTGCCTATGCATGAAATCCTCATTTTGTGCAGAGCTCTGAAATATATATTCATGTCAGAATATCTTACTGTCCAGCGACAGCCCCAGAGTTTCATTCTATTACATACCAGGGTATTCAGCATCATTTGAGAGGTCTCTTCTTCTCTCAATACTCAAATGAATTCTCATTAATCAAAAACCTACATTCACTACGAGAGAGCCCACCCCAGTAATGCTCTCCCCAGCCTGGGACATGATGATATCCATTCCACCAGCACTGTTTTATCATTTTGGTGTGACTATCATGGTCAAACAGCCAGAACAGAGCATTGATTTTACAGTTACTAGAAAACAGAACCTAACTTGACAATAAATGAATGAAATTGTTTCTAGGGATGGAATTTCTCTGGCAGTGGCACTGCTGCACACACTGCACAGACCTCAAGACAGATAACACACCCTTCTCCAAACTTCAGTCAGCCTAGAAGCACTCCCTGGAAGTTCAAGCTCTGCTTACACTGATGATTGCAGCTGGATAAACAGGAGTTCCTGCAGAACTCTGTTAACTACCTGCCCATCAACTCGTCATTGTTTTGCCCAGCTTTAGGTGTTTTTCTCCTCTAAACACATTCCTACTGCAGAAACAGAAACAAAATTATTTCAATGCTATGTCTCAGGGCAGCCTTTTTTGTTTCTTTTTTTTAGCAGCCATAAAATTGCGATTTTTGTATAAACCGTTTCAAGTGGAACACCTTGCTCAACAAAATTCTTAAATCTAAGGCAGTGTCAGTTTGCATTAAGAAGAGAAATATTACCTTGGTCTTCAACAGCACAGTAGAAAGCAACAGCAGTTTAGAGATCAGAGCAGATCACCAGTGTAGCCTCCAGACCAGAACAGCAGGTTTGACATGATACTCAAGCAAATAGCCAGAACGGAAGAGCAATTAACAGTTAACAGGCCACTTAAATTAAGAGCTTTCCTTGAGAAAACAGCCTCAGACCTTCAGAGACTCTAAGAAGTAAAGTGGCAAAAGATCGAAGTGCATGGGGAATTTCCTCAATAGGCCTTTTATCCGAAGAATGTACAAACCCAGAAAAGCCTGGCTGAAATGTCGATGTAAGGGAATGCAGATGCACAGAGGAGGGAATAACGAAAGGAAAGGAAACAAGAGATTTTGAGTAATGACCTTCTAAGCAATGGAAACATAACTTTCTTTGCTGATATCTCCAGAGCCAAAATTTTGCTTGGTTTGACATTTGGTGCTAACCTGTGTTTTGTACCCTTGTCATGCAAAGTGTCACCACAACATCTGACACTGGAAGACAGACATCAAGGGTTTGTAGGTAGCCACAGCACTTGGTCAGGCCTCTGCCCCTCCCTTGGTGCCCCCAGACCTAGCAAAGGGATAGATACATGCACTGAGAACCAAAGCCACAGCCCCTGGATAAACACACCCAGTGGTGGCACCCATAACATTTCTGTTTCACTCAGTGTTTCGGTGCACCACCACCACCATGCTGATATGAGCACAGGCTTGTTCTATTGCACAACACACAACAGTAAAACCCACTCCAACAGATGAGTGTGAAAAGTGAATGTCTCAAACTCCCTGTCCCAAACCCTTTTTCACTTACACTGCTTCATAACTCTACAATATAAAGCATTTTTCTTTCATTCATGAATTTGACCTCCACGAACTTCTTAAGTCAAACAGTTCAAAGAGTTAATAAAGACGTATCTTTCCTGCTTTTCTCAATCTCACATAGTTCAATGCATTCTGAATTTGGGACATGTAGGAGCACAGCCTCAGAAATATTTGTAGGTTCAGCTGTGCGACAGAAAAAGCCTGGAACTAGCCAAGTGTCTTTCCCAGTCCCTATGTCCTGCTACTTCAGTAGTCATTTTGCCAGTCCATCTGCTGCCAAACCCTGGAAGCAATTCATGCATCTCCCAAACATTCCGATACGGGGGATAAGTGTGGCGCAGCAGGACTCACAGCCAGTGTATTCGGATCACAAAATCACAGGGAGGCCACTGCCCTTAGCCACATCCAAGAGGGAAGAGGTGCCAAATTAGTTTTACAGCTTTCTAGCACTGAGATGTGTCTGGGGCTGGGGGACTTTTGATGCACGCATGGGAGCAACACTTGCAGCCTGCTTGAAAGGGTCATTTCCACATTTCACAGCAGTGGCCTATGGCGGGGGCGGGGGGGGCCGTGTCAGATCAGCAGTCTGGGGGCTGATGTTGGCAGGCGGAGGGACCCAGGCACCGTTCTGGCAGTTTTGGGGGGCGGGAGGTAGGATGTGAAACAGTACTGAGCAGCACCAAAAGCTAAATCCCATTACTTGATTGAGGGAGGTTTGGGGGTAAAATGTTAGGAGTGCAGATGGTTTAATGCAAGAAGATCGAGGTTGGTGCTGTTAGGAGGTGAAGCTGTTTGCAGACAAGGGTGCAAGGTTTGTCAGCGAGGGAGATTGTAACAATAGCACTGGGGGCAAAGATGTTTGGAAGCAAGGGCAAGGACCATTGAAGGTGAGGGTATCGGAAGGTGATGGCACTTGGGGGATAAGAGCATTCACAGAGTAAAAACATTTTGGGGAGAGGGCATTTGGGTCAAGGGTATTTGGCAGCTAGCACTTTCGGAAGTGAGGGTGTTTCGGGGAGATAGGTTCTGCGCTGCTGCCAGTTCCCGACCCCCTCCGCCGGTGCCCACGCTCGCTCTGCGCTGCGGCTCTCGGACACCGGGAGAAGGTGCCTCATCAAGCCGCCCCCGCTACGGTCCACGCGTCTGCCCCGGCTACCCATTTCGGGGCCTCTGGCTTCCCAGGAACGGAGCTCCGCGATGGTGCGGGCGCGGCGCCGGAGCCCCCACCCCTTGCCCGGGCGGGCAGTTCTCTGCGCCCGGCGGGGCACGGC